>JALNQK010000080.1:0-154505 GCA_028458525.1 Ophiosphaerella herpotricha
TAGTAATTACTATTACTAGTCTCTATTTTAGACTTAGTAATAGTAATAGTAATTACTATTACTATTACTATAGTAAACGGCAACCCTAGTCTATACTAATTATAAGAATCTAATAGGATTTATAACAAATAAAGACCTAATATAATAGTATACTAGATAGTAGGAGTACCTTGTAATATTTAACTTTAAAGTAATCTATACAAAAGGATTAGAAAATATATTAGTAAATATACTAAGTAGAAGACTAGACCTATAGAAGGAAGTTAAAGCTAAAAGAACTATATTAGTAAAGAATAAGTATAGATACTTAAAAAATAAACAAACCTAAGTTAGCTATAAGCTTAGAAATAATAGGCAACAAATAAGACTAATAGATTAAAGAAGAAACTAAAAAAGATCTAAGTACCTAAAAAATAGAAAATAGATTTAGGATAGAATATAGACAAGTCTATATACTAACTAAAATATAATAAGAATTTATAAGATAATTCTATAAACTACTAGTATATAGTTACTAAGAGATAGAGAAAACTTTAAAAAGACTATTAAGAAATTACTATATACTAAAGGTAAGATAAGTAGTAATAGAAGTACTAAGAGATTGTATAGAATACTAAAGAAATAAATATAATAGATATATATAATATAGAATATTATAACTAGTAGAAGTACTAGAATAACTATAGGGAGTTATTACAATAGACTTTATTACTAGACTACTAAAATCAAGAGATCGAATCTTAGGAATTAAATATAATAGTATTTTAATAATAGTTAATAAACTAATAAAGTATACGTATTTTAGACTATATAAAGAAAAGAGTAGTATAAAAGAAGCTATATTAGGGTTACTAATTACTATTACTATTACTAAGTCTAAAATAGGAAATAGTAATAGTAATTACTAATTTCTAAAAATAGAAACTATCTTAGTTTAACTATTACTAAAGATATAATAGTAGTAGTATTTATAGTAATTATAATCTATTAAAGAGAAAATAAGTAAAAAAAGATAACTAAATAAAAAAAAGTGTAACAGGTTGCTAGCTAATAGTACCTATTAGTAGACTTACCTAGGTGCGTAGTAATTGTAGTTAGAGTGCAACGTAAATAGATGCGGGTGTTAGGTTAACTATTAATAGGACGAAGTACAATAATAATTCTAAATTGCAGATATTAAGAGTATATTACTCTAGGTTAAAGATTAGGATTAACAATACTATCCTAATAATGCGTATTATGTTAACTATATACCTTATAACTTAGTATTGTACTTAGTACAAAGTTATAACTTAGCAATTTGTATTTTGCTAAGTACTAAGTTTAACAACTTAGTAATTTGTACTTCGCTAAGTACTAAGTTGTTACGTGTCCAAGTTATATTCTACGTTACTGCCCTATACGAGTCCCTTAGACTTATAGCCTATTAGTATATTACTCCTTAGTAACTTAGGTTCTACTAGTTTAAATCTATATATAGGGTTGTAACCTATAATACTATCTCCCCCTCTATATTCTTTAGGGCTGGTGTTATTCTGTCCTAATACTAAGTTATTAGCTCGTCTAATCTATATAATTTCTTCTAGCGTAATCCTTATACCTTCTCGTTCTACTATTAACAAACTTACGTTAGTTACTCGTATTTATTAGAATAGTATAGAATTTATACCTTATCCTTGCTATTTATCTAAAGGTATTCGCTACGTTATATCCTAAAAGGATAGTAAGGCGTATGTAGTATATATTAATACTAACGTATAGTATTATTATTCTAATCCTAGGGTATCTATAGCTAAGTATATATATTTAATTATAATTGTTGTATCTAGACTTATATCTTCTAGGGCAAGCTGTTAACTAGGCTTAAGATAAATTATCTACTTAGATTACTATTGCTAAAAGAGCTTAGTAGGAGCTACTTAATAAGGTAGTAGAGAACTAGGCCCTCCTTGCGCGCCTTTGTAAGTTAAAGGACTATAACAATAAATAGTCCTCTACTTAATCTTATATACTTAAGGCTGAGTTAGATGTTCTAGAAGCTAAGGAGGTATATCTATCCTCTCCTTAGGGGTCTCTTTCTATTGCTAGTGCAACTTCTTCTAACGTCTCCCTATCTATTCTATATAGCGTTTGTCTTTTAGAAGACTTTAATAGGTTTCTTAGTTTATTATAAGGTAAGTTACTTAGTTTTAACTTTAGAAGTCCTCTAGTAACTTAGGGTAGTTAAGGTTTTCCTCTAGTTCCTATATATACTCCTATAGTTTTCCGTCTTTGTCTACTCCTAACTACTTAACTAGGTAGTAGTTTCTTCTATTTTAGAGTTAGTATCCTACAATCTCTTAGGCTTTATATTCTTCTTATTCTCTATATATATTAGCTTTGTAGACTATTAGTTTAGCGTTCTATAGTACCTTTTCTAGTAGTAAAACGTAGAATATAAGGTATATCTTTATTCCCTTAGGTAGTTTCAATCTATATATAACTAGTGTTACCTATTTCTTAATTTTATATAGTCTAATCTTTATATAGTCTAATTTTAAACTTAGTCTTTTAGTTTTAATATTCTTTCTTTGTAACTATACTTTTTCTCTCTCTCTAAATTAGGGTCCTTCTTTGTATTTTTAGTTATAGTATCTTGTTATCTATTTCCTTAGGAATTTAGCATCTTCTTTTAGTTATTTGTATATATCCTTAATTCTATCTATAATTTTTTGTCCTTATAGGTTCTATAATCTTATATCCTATAGTATCTAATATGTAGTTAGTTCGAATCTGTAATTTACAAAGAATAGTAATATTCCTATTACTATATTCTTTAAGCTATTGTAGGCTAGTTGTACTATTAGTAGTAGTGCTGCCTAATTATTTTAGTTATAATTAAGGTAATATCTTAAGTATTGCTCTACTGTCTAGTTTATTTATTCTAATTATCTATCTATCTATAGATAGTATCCTATAGATATACTGTATTTAATTCCTAGTAAGGATATTATTGTGCTCTATATACTAGATATAAATCTAATATCTCTATCTATAATAATCTTGTCTAGTACTCTATATTATCCTATAACTAAGTCTATAACCTAGTGCACAGCTTCCTTTACACTACTCTTTTCTTTATATAGTTAGAAGTACGTATACTTTATTAGTTTGTTAACTATTGTTAGAATACTATTATATTTAATTCCTAAGATTAGGTCTCTTAACTTTAGTAGTCCTATAATAAAATCCATTGTAATAACTCCCTATAGTTATTCTAGTACTTCTACTAGTTATAGTATCCTGTATAGTATATATCTATTGTATTTATTCCTTTAGTATTCTGTGCAGTTTCTTAGCACCTATATTACTACTTGTCTAGCCTTAGGTATATAGTAGTCTCTTAATAGTCTTTCTAAGGTTTTCTCTATTTCCTAGTAGCTATATACTAGTAATTTGTAAAATTATCTTATAAATTCTTGTTATATTTTAGCTAGTATATAGATTTATCTATATTCTATTTAGAATCTATTTTCTATTTCTTAGGTACTTAGATCCTTCTTAGTTTCTTCTTTAATCTACTAGTCCTATTTGTTTCCTGTTATTTCTAGGTTTACAGCTGCTTTAGGTTTGTTTATTTCTAAGTATCCTTCTTTGTTTTTAACTAGTATAGTTCCTTTAGCTTTAACTTCTTTTTATAGGTCTAGTCTTCTACTTAGTATATCTATAAATATATTTTCTAATCCCTTTGTATAGATTATATTAAAGTTAAATATTGCAAGGTACTCCTACTATCTAGTATATTGTTACGTTAGGTCTTTGTTTGTTGTAAATCCTATTAGGTTCTTGTAGTTAGTATAGATTCGTATCTTATATTTAGCTCCTTGTAGATATACCCTCTATTATTTAAGTGCCTTGTATATTGCTAGCATCTCTTTGTTGTAAATAGGGTAATTTATTTCTGCTTCTATTATTTGTTTTAAGAAGTATTCTACTAGGTATTTATTCCCTATAGTTAGGTCCTCTTATTGTAAGGCTATACTATATACTAAGTTCAATGCGTCTGTATTAACTATTAGTAGTAGTTCTAGGTTAAACATTCTTAGAACTAGGTCTTCTCTAAATTTTTCCTTTATAGTGTTAAATACCTTCTTGTATTCCTCTATCTATTTAAAGGGTATATTTTTCTTTGTTAGTCTTATTAGTAGTTTTATAAGTTCTAACTATCCTATTATAAACTTTTAGTAGAAGTTTGCTAGTCCTTGAAATTATTAGATCTCTATAATATTTTTAGGTGTTAGCTATTAGATTATAGCGTCTATTTTTGCTAGGTCGATCCTTAGTCGTCCTAGTTTAATAATAAATCCTAGGAAATTAGTTTTCTTTATATAGAACTTGTATTTCCTTATCTTAAGAAATATCTAGTTCTCTGCTAAGAGTTCTAGTATCTTGTGTACGTGTTTTACGTAGTCTTCTTCGTTCTTAGAGAATATTAGGATATTATCTAGGTATACAAATATAAAGATATCTAGGTATTTTTGTAGTATTATATTAATCTTTTCTTAAAATGCGGCTAGTACATTTATTAATCTAAAAGGTACAACTTAGTATTTATATAGTCTATATTATATTCTAAACGCTATTTTCTACTTATAGCCTTTTACTATTTAGATCTAGTAGTAGGCGTTCTGTATGTTAAGTTTTGTAAAGATCTTAGCTTTACTTATCCTATCCTATATCTTATCTATACGGGGTAGGAGATATTAATTCTTGTTAGTTATTGCGTTAGTTCTCCTAAAGTCTACGCAAAATCTTTTTTCCTTTATTCCTTTCTTATCTACAAAGAGGGTTCTATAGGCTACTAAAAAGCTTAATTATTGTATCTATTTATTTTAGAGTACTGTTTTAATATACTCCCTTTTAATCTTTGCTTTATCTTCTATTTTTTAATAGACTAGGCTCTATTCTATAGTTTTACCTTCTTCTAGTTCTATCTTTAGGTCCTAAGGTTTGTACGTTAGTTAGTAGTTCTCTAGTTCTATTAGGGGTTCTTCCTATTTCTTGTATTCTTCTAGGAACTTTCTTACGTATCTTTCTATATTTGCTTGTAATGTGTCTTGTTTGTATATAATCTTTCCTATTTTCTAATTAATTTAGGGGTTTATTATTTTTAACTATAGTATTCCTAATATTACGTCTTAGTACTTGTTAAGTTAAGTTACGTCTATAATTAAATTGCGAATTTCTAGACCCTATACTTCTAGTGTTAAAGGTTTAGTCTTAGAGCTAACTAGTTCTTAGAATAGTAGTCCTTCTATTATACTTAACTATTATAAGTATTTCTTTAGTACTTGTTATATACTCTATTGTTCTATAAACTTCTTTTATATAAAGTTTTAGGTAGCTCTACTATCTACTATAATTTAGATTTTCTTTCTTTAGTAGTAACCTTCTATAGTTATGTGTAGTCCTTTTATTCCTTAAAGTATCTCCTTCTTAGGCTAGTATTTTATTTTAACCTTTTCTCCTATATATTTTAGGTATTTGTTTCGTGTATATTTGTACTAAGGCTTTCCTTGTACGCATTCTATAGATAGTTTGTATCCTAGTTCTAATACTAGGTATCTCTTTTAAGTTTTTACTAGTTACTATCTATAGACTTCTTCTCTTTTAATAACCTTTGTAAGGTTTTAGTTGTTGCTTCTTTTTAGCTATACCTTATTTATGTCCTTAGGTTTCTTGTATATCTAATAGCCTACTTCTATACAAGATACCTAAGCAATCTTGTAGTGTATAGAGTAATTTAACTATACTCTTACGTTGTCTCCTTCTCTATACTTATCTCTTCCTAGCCTATTTTATACTAGGATATAGTATTTTACTAGTTTGTTCTATATATAGGCGTCTTCTAGCTATTTTGTTCTTTTTACTAATTAGGTCTATTCCTCTTATATAGGTATGTTTCCTATAGCTACTATATTTATCTCTATCTAGCGTTTAAAGGACGTAATCTTTGTTTCTCTTAGGAAGCGTAACTTCTATTTATTGTATACTTCTTCTATTCCTAATATTAGTCCTTGTCTTAATAGGAATCTCTTATCCTATACTAGTTTCTCTAGTTTAGAGTTTTCTTAGCTCTCTATACTAAAATCCTCTTAATTTTCTATACTAGAGCTCTCTCCTTCTAAAGTATCTTTATAATCTTCCTTTATAGTTTGTAATAGGGTTAGGAGTCCTACTCTATAGGTCTCTACTTCTAATCTCTTATCTTAATCCTTATAAGTTTCTTTTACTTATTCCTAGACTTGTTCCTTTGTTACTACTATTCTATCCTATTTCTCTTGTAGAAACTATCCTACTCCTTGTTTTGCGTAGATATATATTAGGTATATATCTTTGTAGTAGAATATCTAGTATAACTCTTAGTAGTTTTCTTAGCTAGCTACTACTTTCTCTTGTAGTTCTTCTATATATTCTTTAGAGTTCTTTCTTATCTTATTTATCTTTAATTGTATCTCCTTCTTCTTTTCGCTTCTGTAATCTTTTGCGAAGTAACCCTTTTTTCTATAGTTATAATAAGTAAAGTCTTTCTTACTTTCTTTCTTCTTACTTCTATAGTCTTTTATATAGTACCCTTTCTTATTGTAGTTATAGTACTTAAAGTCTTTCTTTTTACTTTCTTTATTAGTATCTAGGATTATTAGATCCCTATAGTCTTAAGTATTTCTTGTTTCTCTATATTAGTTCTTCCTCTATTCTTAGAGTTTATTGTTAACTTAGATTACTTATACCTTTATAGCCTTAAGTATCTATACTCTTTCTATTTAGATTATTTTGTACTAAATTTTGCTTTTTAGTCCCTCTTTAAACCTTACTATTAGGGCTAGTTTACCCTATTCTGTGTTTATAGATAGTTATTTAAATATAGATATATACTCTAGTACTTCTTTTATTTATCTTAGGCCTATAAGTTTTTCTTTAGCCTATCTTATAACGTTAGTATCTCTAAATACTACTTTAAGTCTTTTAACAAATTGTTTGTAGTTACTAAATATTATTATTATTGTTTCTTTTTGCTATTTAGGTGTATTAAGCCTATAGTCTAACTAGTATAGGTTGAACTATTTTATTACTTTATCTTTAAGGTATATTCCTATATATATAACTTTCTTTTCTTCTGTATTAAAGTATTCTACTTGTACGTCTAGATGTAGTATTACTACTACTAAGAAGGGTTGTAGGTTCTTCCTTTCTCTATTAAACTTCTTAAGTTCTAGTATTTTAGGTAGCTTCTTTGTTGCGCTTATCTCTAGGCAGCCTGTAATACCTTTAATTCTTTCCTAATCCTTAGCTATAGCCTTTACCTAGGTTTTATTTTAATTAATATAGCTCTTTAGTTTATTATTTTATTTAAGGAGTTTCTTAATTACTATCTTTATTTGTTTTCTATCTTTATAAAGACCTCTTAGGATCTCCCTAATATTTCTAAAGTCTATATTATCTAACTTGTATATCTTAAGGGGTTCTTTTCCTATAGATATAGCTATTGTTGTTACGTAGCTTAGACTATACGCAGCTTACGCTTTGCTCTCTAAAGTAATAATCGTTAAAGTGTAATAGGTTGCTAGCTAATAGTACCTATTAGTAGACTTACCTAGGTGCGTAGTAATTGCAGTTAGAGTGTAACGTGAATAGATACAGGTGTTAGGTTAACTGTTAATAGGACGAAGTACAATAATAATTCTAAATCGCGGATATTAAGAGTATATTACTCTAGGTTAAAGATTAGGATTGATAATACTATCCTAATAATACGTATTATATTAACTATATACCTTATAACTTAGTGTTGTGCTTAGCACGAAGTTATAACTTAGTAATTCGTGTTTTACTAAGCGCTAAGTTTAACAACTTAGTAATTCGTACTTTGCTAAGTACTAAGTTGTTACGTATCTAAGTTATGTTCTACGTTACTACCCTATACAAGTCCTTTAGACTTATAGCCTATTAGTATATTACTCCTTAGTAACTTAGGTTCTACTAGTTTAAATCTATGTATAGGGTCGTAACCTGTAACAAAAAGTAAGAAAGTAAAAGATAAATAAACTTAATATTAGTTAACTATCTAAACTATTTTATCTATCTAAACTATATAGTTGTTATAGTTATATAATACTTATTAATAGTATAATTTAGTACTAAGATTACTATTACTACTAGAACTATTATAACTAGTAATACTAGTAGTACTCTTATCTTCTAAATTATCTTCTTTTCTTTTATCTATATTAATAACTTCTTTTTCTTTCCTTAGTATATATTTTACTACTATTAGTAACTTAGTCTATAAATACTAAATTACTATTAATTAGCTCTTTTTTATCTTCTATAGTATTTAGTTCTATTAAAATAATTTTCTTTTTAATAGTACTAGGTAATATTTAATTTCTAGATTTAGTTACTATATTACCTACTTTAGTAAAAGTAGCTTATCTTCTAAAGAAAACTATTTTACTTTAAAAGAAGACTTTATTATTTAAGACTTATATTTATTAAATAGTCTAAATATTTATAATAAGGAATATTATAGTATAGAGGAGCTAAATAGTATTAGAAACTATTCTAATCTTTATAAAGATTTTCTAGCTTCTAATCTAGATAGCTTAGAATTTTTAGATTCTATTATTATAGATAAAAACTAGTACTATAGTTTTAAAGGTAGTTAATTAGTTAGGAATTAGGAATATTTTTTTTTATTTAATAACTCTATCTTAAATTAGTATTTAGTAATTACTAAGTACCTTTAGTAATTAGTAATTACTAGTAATTACTAAGTGCCTTTATTAATAGTAATTACTATTACTATAGTAATTTCTAGTAATTACTATTACTAAAAAGTAGTAACCCTAAGCTATATATTAAGTTATAAACTTAGTTATAGGATAATATAGAGTACTAGATAATATTATTACTAATAGAGATATTAGGTTTATATCTAGTATATAGAGTACTATAATATCTTTACTAGGAATTAAATATAGTATATCTATAGGATATTATCTATAAATAGATAGATAATTAGAATAAATAAATTAAACTATTAAATAATACTTAAGATACTACTTTAATTATAACTAAAACAATTAGGTAGTACTACTACTAGTAGTACAACTAGCCTATAATAGCTTAAAAAATATAGTAATAGGAGTATTACTATTCTTTATAAATTATAGATTTAAACCTACTATATATTAGATACCTAGGGATATAGAAAAATAGAACCCTAGAAGATAAAAGATTATAGATAAAATTAAAGAAATATATAAATAACTAAAAGAAGATACTAAATTCCTAAGAAATTAGATAGTAAGATACTATAACTAGAAATATAAAAAGAGACCCTAATTTAGAGAGGGAAAAAAGGTATAGTTATAAAAAAAGAATATTAAAAGTAAGAGACTAAGCCTAAAACTAGATTATATAAAAATTAGACTATATAAAATTAAGAAATAAGTAATACTAGTTATATATAGATTAAAACTACCTAAGAGAATAAGGATATATCCTATATTCTATATTTTACTACTAGAAAAAGTACTACAAGATACAGAACTAGTAGTCTATAAAGCTAATATGTATAGAGAATAAAAAGAATATAAAGCCTAAGAAATTATAGGATACTAACTCTATAATAGAAAGAACTACTACTTAGTTAAATAGTTAGGAATAGATAAAGGTAGAAAACTATAGGAATATATATAAGAACTAGAAAACAACCTTAATTACTTTAAGTTACTAAAGGATTTTTAAAATTAAAGCTAAGTAACTTACTTTGTAGTAAACTAAGAAATAAATTAAAGTCCTATAGAGAATAATTACTACTTACAATAGATAGAGAGGCGCCTAGAGAGATAATAGTACTAAGAATAGTAGGAGAAGCTATAGGACTACCTAAGGTAATAGATAACTATTGCAATACCTTAACCTCCTTAGTATCTAACTTAGCCTTAAGTATAATATATTATATACTAATCTTTTTATTATTATAAGCTTATAACTTATAAAGGTAAGCTAAGCGCGCCTAAGCTTCTACTAGTATATCTAGGGTACGCTCCTATATAGCTTTAGCCTCTAAGATCTATAATAACATTTTTGCTTTAGCCTAGTTAGTAGCTTTCCCTAATAGAATTTAGCCCTAGTACGCGCGTTGTAATTAAGGGCCTATACTTAGAAATAGATACACTAGAGATATTACAAGAACTATAAACGTTAGCCTAGATATATACTTTATAAGCCTTACTAAGTTTTAAAGAAAATATATATAAAGTATCTAGAGAATAATAATAAGAATAGAGAAATATCTTAATACTTTAGTATAGTACTTAGTTAGTAAGGTTAAGACAACAAAGAGTAGATTTAGCAGGTATAAGGAACTTGTAAGAAGAAATACCTAGTAAATAGGACCCTAATAAGTTAGAAACTTAGGATAGAGAAAGCTCTAGCCTAATAGAGCCTAGAAGGAGAGATAGTATTATAGGCTATAACCCTATATAGAAATTAGAACTAATAGAACTAATAATATCCTTAAGTAATAACCTAATAGGCTACAAATCTAAAGGACTTAGATAAGACAATAACGTTAAATATAACCTAGATATATAAGAAGTTACGTAAGGTAATCTATAGATCTATTATATAGATTAATAGATTAAGATAATCTATAGATCTATTCTATAGATTAATAGATTAAGATAATCTATAGATCTATTCTATAGAGCAATAGATTAAGAAATAAAACTACAAGTATATAGTTTATATAATACCTATTATTAGGATAGTATTATTAATTCTAATCTTTAACCTAGAGTAATATACTCTTAATATCTACTATTTAGAATTATTATTGTACTTTAGCCCTATTAATAGTTACCTAACACCCGCATCTATTTACGTTGTACTCTAACTACAATTACTGCGTACCTAGGTAAGCTATCTAATAGGTACTATAGTTAGCAAGCTATTATATATCTACTCTTTAGCTATTAGTTATATTAATTTATAATTTATAATTGTTAATTATAAATTACGTTACGTATCTATATTATATTCTATAACGCTATCCTATCTAGGTAATATAGGGTTATTAGGCGTCTCTAGTTCTATTAGGTTAAATAACTATATAGGGCCTTAGCCTGTAATACTATTCTAATCTTTATAAATATTTTATAGCTACTAATTTAGAAGGTCTAGAGTTTTTAGATTCTATTATAGTAGATTTATATATTTATAGATTATCTAACTAGTAAGGAATTAGAAATATACTCTCTCTATTATTATCTTTTTCTTAAATTAGTAATTACTATTACTAAAAAGTATTAACCCTAAGGTAAACTAACTAGGTAAGCTTGTATATATACCTTAATACTGTAGTAGGGCCGATAAACGCCGCGACTAGAATAAATTGTGGGGCACGCACTATGAATCAATGCTCTTATTGTTACTGTTGAGAATCTACCAACTTTTTGTGTAGAAAGCAATGGATCCTGAACGCAAACCGACTCTTCTTGAGCTCGCAGATAGAGTGCAACAGTTGACTTCCGTTATCGTCACAAGTCTAGAGACAGAAAATCTCCACGAACCTACCTTTGAAACAGACTCTGAGACGGTGCCCGAGACTCCAGAGCTGATTGACATCAGAGCTAGGCTCAATGACAGTGCTAGAGACCTCCTACGGCTTGTCAATGGGCCGAGAAACGATGCACGCACTTTCGTATGTTACTTGTTCGATCTTGCCGCGTGGCAGGTAGCATGCGAATTCGACTTCTTTGAAGCCATCAAAGAAGACGGAACAACTCACCTTACAGAGATCGCTACGAAAGTCGGCGTAGATGAAGATCGTGTGGGACGGATTTTACGAATATTGACGTCAGATAGAGTCTTCGAAGAAGTTGAGAAAGACCACTTCAAGCACACGTCTAGAAGTGTTCTTTACCTGCGGGACAAGCAGTGGCGAGACGTTGTGCACTACCAGTATGACCTCCCTATTTCATTGCAAACAAAACTCTGATAATATTACGCAGGTTAGACGAGTTCTTCAAAGCAGCATCGGAAGCATCTACTAGTTTTCATCAGTCCCCTGCTGAAGCGAACGGCCAAAAAAATGCTTTTGTTACGCGGCATGGAACAGACCTGTTCGAGTTTTACAAGCAGGATCCTAAACGAGCGGCTCGCTTTGCAAGCGCTATGGCTGGAGTTTCTAGGTGTAAGGTTCCTTTTCAAGTGATTATTGAGACGTGCCTAACAATATGAAAGTGGAACGGCATTTTGAATCACTAAAACTAAGCTACCCGTGGGATCAGATCGAAACTGGGAAAATCATTGATGTTGGCGGTGGAAGTGGCCATATGAGCGTCTCTCTTGCCCGAGTATGGCACAGAAGAAGAATAGTAGCTCCATGAAAAGCGTTGCTAACAGTTTTCAAGGCGTTCCCTAAACTCGAGCTCATTGTCCAAGACTCTCTGACAATGCTATCATCGGCATCTCAGAACGACTTCTCCGATCTGAATGGAAGAGTGACATTCATGCCACATGATTTCTTCACTACCCAGCCAGTCTCTGGGGCAGCAGCGTACCTTCTGCGCTACATCACACACAATTGGAGTGATGCAGATTGCATCCGTATCTTCAAAGCACTTGTTCCTGCCTTGGAGAAGAGCAAGCCCGGAACGCCATTGCTTATCAACGACGTGGTGCTACCAGCCCTCGGAGAGGCTACAAGATACCACGATAATCGGATGCGGCAGGTCGACATCATGATGATGCTCGTTCTAGGCGCCAAACAACGGACAGAGGAAGAGTTTCGACGTTTGCTATCAGCAGCCGATGAACGTTTCAAGGTAAGCTGAGAGCAGGAGGCTTGCAGCCCAACGGCTGATTCAATTGGACAGATCAAGGCTATCCACGGAAAGGGCAACATGAGTCTGATCGAGGCCTATCTGGACACAGCGGGGGCGAGTGACGTAGCAGCTACCCCGGTTACGAGAGAAGTGGAAAAGGTGGCGGAACTGGGAGAAACGCTCACCGATGTGCAAGAAGTGAGTTCTCTTGTGAGTAACCAGAAGCGTACCGGGTCCCGGTTCTAGTGCCCCGAGACCTTGAACGCAACACGCGTGGGGTATTCTTAGCTCCACATGGGCGCGCTTAAGCAGCGTTTAGTAAGGGCAGGTCGATTGCCAACAAATGCATTAGTGTCACCCTATGTGCATTGCACGTACTGCGGCTAGAGCCGATGGGGCGGGATGATAGGCCTACGGGAAGCTCGGACAATTCAGTGTCTCGGGCCAGTCAAGCACGAATCGTATTTGAGGAGCGTCTACAATTGGCCGCAACGGCCGGGGGGCCAGTTTAATCAACACCTCAGAACCAGCCACGGGGAATATTATGCCAGATGCTGTCCTGCCTTTGACGTCGCTTACTTTGCCCCACTCGTTCCACCAACACGTTTGCACACGCCGGCTGCATGCGGGACTTCCGCGACGCTGTGTTGCGCTGTTACACGAAGCAGGAACATGGCGCTGGGCCACAACCCCATACGGAAGCCCCTCGGATACGTAAAGAGTTCTGCGAGTATGGATTGTGGCCGGCGGCTGCCAATGGCAAAGAAAAATGACCTCTACCTCAACCAGACCGAATCACTGCCATCGACTTTGCTGTGTTATTTCCAGACGCTAGCCAATGCTTTGCCGCACTTGCCGCTGCCCTACTGCAAGAGAACCGTAGTCAAACCTTCACCGCTGTTTGCCGCCGGAAGTGGGGAACGGAGCGCCATGCTTGCATGCGCCGTCGACGAGAACCATCGAGGCGACGAGCCACGTTCTGACGCCCTTGTCTCAATCCTCTACGGATAACCTAACGCACCTAGTCGACCCGCTCCATCTACATGCTAGTATCTGACCAACTAAAGACCTCCACGTATCGTGAAATGACTGCGGCTCAATGGAATTCACCGCTCGAAGACAGGAGCGTTAAGGAGCCATAGCATATGCAAGAACGGGGATCAAATACGTGTTTCCCAAGACCATCGGCAAACGCACGGCAGATACCTATGCGTTCCATCTACGCCGAAAGCGACACCAAGCTCTCTCCTCAAATTAGACTGTATGCCTTGCAATTGTATTTTCAATGTGTTTGTTCGGTCAGAAAGGAGACTCGCAGTTCTGATCAACCTCTCCTCACCTTCAATGAAATCTATGTACCTTTGAGAGTAGCGATCAGTCGCCCAGCTGGATGCGTTATATGGAATCACTGCCGCAATATGAATACATACTACTAATCGGACCGCAGCTTACACAAGCCACTACACACCAGGTGGGAACAGGGCCGAACTCTTGACACGCATGACCCAATGCGTAGTGTATTGCATGCACTACAGCATATTAGCCCCCAACTTTTACTAGGCCTCCTGAGACGTATTTTTGGGTGCCGGATGGGTTGAGTGTACAGTACAACGTTGTCTTTGACCAAAAGTAACGTGTAGTTGCGTAATTTGGGTTACGCATATTATCAAAGTCTCTACTTATAGCCGTATATCTACGTCTACAGTTTGTGACATTCGCTGTCTCTTCTTGCTTCCATACTTTCATCCTCGATTTCTTTTTATACTCCGTTTATGCACAATGGGCACTCAAGTACAGTGTTTAATCTCAACTTCTCAACATTTTGGAATAGCGTATTTTCCCAAAATTTCGTCCTAGTAGAACACAAACACTCACAAGAGAACTGAAATTGGGTAAAACAGCTACGGCCGACAATCTTATGAGTTACTGAGTAAGTGAAAAATAATCTTTAGGAAAAGGATCCGGGATTGATATCTAAAACGAACTACACAAACCTTGCACATTCTGTTGTACGCAATTGGAACGGACTATGTATGCATGGAGGACGCGATACATCAAATTAAGAAACTCCCCACTCTGCCGTGCATATATTCGCCACAACGCAGGGCGCTTATGTGCCAACTACTTTGGCCGTATCAGCCAACTATGACAGACTGGCTCCATACACGACCAATCCCGTCTACAATGTATGTCTGGATCGATCATTGCCGCGCAAGCTAATGAGTAGCTCTGATTAATCTTTTACGAGATTGGTTCATCTCCTCCCGCGCCTAATTCAAGAATTCATATTGGTCACAGCGCTAAAACACAGCCGCCAGGGAGCAAAGTCGTATCTACCCATACTCACCTGCCACAATTCCTCGTGCTTTTATGTTGTATGCTACGTTGCTCTCAGAAACGTATATCTGCTCAATTGTTCACTTTCCTCCTCAATTTTCCTACAGGACGTACGCCCTGCGAATGTCATTCATACAGAACTGACCTGTGCATATATGCACTGATCTGCATCCAGTGGCGGTAGTCTGGTCATAGTATCTCGGTCGTATGTAAAGCTTGTCCAAATAAACTGCTTTTGAACTACTTTGGACGTCAATTCTATCGCACATTACGGATTATCACGACTTCATACGATTGGGTTTTACCACCCCGTCCCATGATGACTTCCAAACACAAAGCATTCATGCCAATCGCCATAATTGGTATTGGTTGTCGGTTCCCTGGGGATATTACCAGTGGTGAGGAGCTGTGGGACTTCTTAGTCGAGAAGAAAAGTGCCCGTACCGAAGTACCTACAGACAGGTATAATGTCGATGCATTCTATCACCCCGATGGTGATCATTACGGTACCGTGAGTAGCCTTTCAGTATGGTTTTATGTGTTTCTGACTCGCGTAGACCAACAACCGTGCTGGCCACTATCTTACAGAAGACGTATCCCTGTTTGATGCGCCATTCTTTTCAATATCCCCAGCCGAAGCCATGGCCATGGACCCAATGCAGCGAATGTTGCTTGAAGTGACTTATGAAGCACTTGAAAACTCAGGGTCTACACTCGAAAAAATGTCAGGGTCGAAAACCTCCTGCTTTATAGGATGCTTCACAAAAGATTACGAAGAAATGCAACGTCGAGATATGGAATTGGCGCCAAAATATCAGTCAACGGGCGCCAGCCAAACCATGCTTTCCAATCGGCTCAGCTACTTTTTCAACCTCAAAGGACCAAGTGTGACATTAGACACAGCCTGTAGCAGCGGACTCGTTGCTGTGCATTTAGCCTGCCAGGGGCTGCAAACTGGCGAGAGCTCTATGGCTGTTGTTGGAGGGAGCAACCTCATGCTGAGCCCTGATATTCATATCGAGATGAGCGACATGCACTTCCTCAGTTCTGACTCCATATCATATGCATTTGACGAACGGGCGAATGGGTACGCGCGAGGCGAAGGCGTTGGAGCAATCATCCTCAAACCACTAGATGCTGCACTGCGCGACAATGACCCTATACGGGCAATAATCCGAGGCACAGCGGCAAGCTCGGACGGACGAACGCCAGGAATAACGATGCCGTCGCGGGAAGCACAGATTGATTTGATACGATCTGCCTACCGAGCTGCTGGATGTGACGTCGGGGAGACGGGGTATTTTGAGGCCCATGGTACTGGAACGGCGGCAGGCGATCCAATCGAAACTAGCGCTATCGGTGCGGTTTTTGCATCACAGCGGCCGCTCGCTGCGAATGGTGAACGCATACCCCTGTCAGTTGGCTCGCTGAAAACCAACATTGGCCACCTTGAAGGAGCCAGTGGAATTGCTGGGCTTATCAAAGCTGTCCTTACTGTGGAGAGCGGGACAATAGCCCCAAACATCCACTATCACAGAGGCAACCCGGCCATCGACTTTAAAAGTTGGTGTATACAGGTCCCTACACAAACAACTTCATGGCCTTGGGACGGGGTGCGTCGCGCTAGCGTAAATAGGTATGTGAAATGACCTTTGTTGATACCGTCGTAACCTAATACTCTTGGCATTTGGCATTGGTGGTGTCGACTTCGTTGACACCACCAAAGCTGAATCAACTAGATCGCAGTTTTTCGGATTTGGTGGTGCAAATGCTAACAGCTGTAGTTTCGGCTATGGGGGCACAAATGCCCATGTCATCGTCGAAGATGCGTCTCATTACCGCTACCAGCGCCTGAATGACCGCCCTAAAATGCGCAACCGAACAGATTCTGCCCTGGTCGCTCCAACAGACGGCCTATCGCATATAGTAGACCCAAAGCTTCGCGTGTACGTGCTTTCAGCTCATGATGGGCGAGGACTTCGTCTCATGGCCAAGGTGCTCTCGAATTTTCTCCAGGCACAGTTAAACGTTGATGAGGAGAGTCTAATGACCCGCTTGGCCTACACACTCTCGCAACGCCGTTCAAGATTGACACATATCTGCTCATTTGTAGCAGCAAGCAAGGCCGAGTTGCAAGGCTTACTTCTCAAACACTTTCCACTATCCATCAGCCGCACCGCACCATGTCGGGTTGGCTATGTTTTTACTGGCCAGGGAGCCTTATGGGTAGGCATGGGCAAGGAATTGTTCTCTTATCCAATATTCCAAAACAGCTTGCAGGAATGCGAAGCATGTCTTCGGAAGTTGGGTTGTCAGTGGTCTCTCGTCGAAGAGCTTCTAAAAACTAAATCCGACTCACGACTTATGGAGGCTGCCATAAGCCAACCTCTTTGCACCGCGTTACAGATAGCTCTCGTGAATCTTCTATCGTCCTGGAATGTGTTTCCTCACAGTGTCGTTGGACATTCTAGTGGCGAAATCGCTGCAGCCTACGCCGTAGGCGCTCTAACTGTGGACGCGGCAATGGCCGTTGCATTCCTACGTGGAGCTCTGGCACCCAAAGCTAAGAGTTTAGGTTACAGTGGAAGAATGATGGCTGTTGGGCTCTCTGAAGAGGATGTGAATGAAGAAATCGCACAGCTGAACAACGAATACGGGAAGGTCACGGTAGCGTGTATTAACAGTCCTCGCGGTGTAACTGTTTCTGGGGATGATGTAGCTGTGGAAGAACTTCGAAATGCGCTTGCCAATAGAGGCGCTTTTGTGAAGGTAATCCCCGGGGTTGATGTTGCGTATCACTCACACCATATGCAATCGATTGCAGAAGAGTACCTAGCACGGTTGCACGAGGCGAATGTTGTCGCATGCAGAACTGAGAACAACATATCAATGTTTTCATCTGTCAACGAATGCGTGGTTGAACATGATCAACTCGGCGCGGAATATTGGGTCGCCAACCTCGTTGGGCGCGTACGCTTCTCTGGTGCGTTACAAAAACTATGTCTACCACGAGAGGATAAGGCGGATCAAGCAGTAGACCTTCTGCTTGAAATTGGTCCTCATGCCCTTCTGAAGCTGCCTGTTCAAGAGACCCTTCATACTATCTTTGGAGACAAGTCACCAATACGCTATTTACCTCTACTGGTTCGCAACAAACTTGCGAATGCAACAACGCTGGAAGCGGCTGGCGCTCTCTACACGGAAAATTATCCAATCGACCTTTTCGCAGTAAACTTTTCTGTCGACTCTAAATATCACCCACAAGTATTGACGTCCTTACCTCAGTATCCATGGAATCACACTCGCAGTTACTGGTACGTAATCTCGTTCTCATCTATTCACATTCAAAAATGCAAAAGTAGTTGAAGGCAGAATTTCCTCTTGGGTGAGATATCACGAAAAACTTTACCAAGCTTACAAATAACTTCAGGTATGAGTCAAGACTTAGTCGAGACTATCGTTTCCGGCAGTCCCCCAGGACAGACATCCTGGGTGCCCCAGTTTCTGACTGGAATCCACTAGAGCCACGATTTCGAAATTTCCTTCGCCTGAGTGAACAGCCGTGGCTTAGAGACCATGTAGTCCAAGGCGATGTGCTTTTCCCTGCATGTGGTTACCTTTGCATGGCGATGGAAGGGTGTCGACATCTGTTCTCAACATCTTTGGTCAACAAAGATTACAGTAGTATGGAATACCGACTGAGAGAAGTTAGTATCTCCCGTGCATTATTAGTACCTGAATCCGCTGAAGGCGTGGAGACCTGCCTCTCCCTACGGCCTCAGCTCAGTTCTGCTTCTCTATCATTCGGGGCATGGCAAGAATTCCGTATCTTTTCATATACAGCCAGCGCCGGCTGGGTAGAGAACTGTCGGGGACTCGTAGCGGTAGTCTCTAAGGACCAGAATGACCTGGATCTAGTGACAGAATGTCAGCAGGAACTAGCTAGTATGCACACAGAATCCGCTCAAAACATAGACCCAAAGTCTTTCTATCAAGCAACAGACGCCATAGGACTTACCTACGGGCCACTATTCCAAGGTTTGAAAAGCATTACTATCAATTCAGAATGCCCCGGCCGGGTTGCTGCTGTCGTTGAAGTTACAGACACGCGGAGCATGAATCCAAAAGAGTACGAACACGGCAGAATAATACATCCGGCAACAATGGACAACTTTCTACAAGCAGCCTTAGTGGCCTTGGGTGGAGTTGGTATGAAAAACCTCACGACCGCCATGGTCCCAACGTGCGTCTAACTTCTACCCACCTGAACCTATGCTTACAGATTTATTTCAGATATGTCGAAGAAATATCCGTTTCTGCGGGTGTAGATGCCCAGATTGGCGACAAACTCAACATCGTAGTATCTGCCGAGGGTTATGGGGGCCGGGAGGCCAAAGCAAATGTCTTTGCTTTAGATCCTGCGTCGTCTCAGCCAGTGGTGCTTATGGATGGTTTCAAGTTTGTCGCCATAAACACTAGCATAAGCCTCTCTACCCGGTCGAAATCTTTGGCTAGGCACTGTTATAAACCCGTTTGGGAACCGGACGTTCAGCTCATCAATCAACGGGACCTAAACCGAGAATTGCGGACAGCTCTTCCACCTATCGATTGCCCAAAGACGGTGCGAGAGTTAGAATTGTTGGCCTACTACTTCATTGACTTAGCTCTACAAAAGGTGGCCGAACAGGAAGTGGCAACCATGCTCCCACATCATCAAAAGTTTTATAAAAACTTGTGCGAGTTGCGGGATGCAGTTACCATGAAAACACACCCTCAGCAAACTGCAGAGTGGCAAGAGCTGAATACAGGCGAAGTTGCCTCCAAGCTGTCTAAACTCGTTGAGCACTATCGAGATCATGAAACAGCCTTTGATGGCAAGCTGCTCGTACGCGTGGGTGAAGCCTTGCCCTTGGTTTTCAGGCAAGAAGTCCAACCGCTTGCTCTGATGACCCACGAAAATCTTCTAGAAGCGTACTACACTTCTGCCGTGGGCATGCCGAATACATACGCACAAATATCTCGTTATATTAGTATATTATCACACAAGTATCCGAACCTGGAGTACCTAGAGATTGGTGCAGGCACTGGTGGGGCCACTGTACCAACGATCAAAGGTCTTTGTGGGTGTGATGGTCTGCACCAATACCCTCGGCTCAAGTCATATACCTACACTGACATTTCTTCCTACTTCTTTCAACGCGCGGCAGAAAAGTTTGAGGATCTTGCTCATTTAATGAAATTCAAAAAGCTTGATGTTGAGCGCGACCCAGAGACTCAGGGATTCAAGGCTGCATCATTTGATGTGGTCGTCGCGGCCAACGTGTTGCACGCTACGTCCGATATACATCGCACAATGGTAAATGTGCGCAAACTTTTAAGGCCCGGAGGCACACTCGTTCTTCTAGAAATGACGAATCGTCTTCTCGCGGCATCAGTAATCTTTGGCACACTTCCGGGATGGTGGAATGCGTCAGAAGATTGGCGCACTGGTGGTCCGCTTCTGACAGAGACTCAGTGGCAAGAGGTCCTTTTGGCAACAGGATTTGGTGAGCTACAAGCTAGTAGTGCTGATGTGATGGACCCATTAGAAGAAGGGACGAGACTCATGATTGTTTCAGCTATTGAGCCAAAACTGAGCCTACGCAACGGCTTGCTGACACCACCGGAAGCCCCCCACATCGTAATCATATGTGCTGACTCGCCAATTAAGATTCAAAGATCAATGGAAGCCGTAGCTCTCCTTGATGTTATGATCAAGTCAGGCATCCAGGCACAACTGATACCCTTGGGTTTGCTGCGGAAGCAAGATATCATCGACACCGTGTGCATCAGCCTTGTAGAGTTAGAGGAGCCTCTACTTGCTTGCTTGCCCCCGAACGACCTGAAATCACTTCAACTGATTATTGGCCAATCAATGGGGCTCATTTGGGTTACACGTGGGGCGGGTTCTTCCTACGTGGGCCGGCCAGACCTTGCGATATTTCAGGGCCTCTCGCGTACCCTGAGAGCAGAATGTGAAACCTTCCGCTGCATTTCTATCGATCTTGACAATGACAAAAGATCATCAGCCAGTGCAGCGGTTGATATTATCCGTCGAGTATATGAGCAATATCTCAGCTCAGGCCACAGTGCTGCCCCTAATGATAGCGAGTTTCTCGAGCGAGATGGTGTGCTCTACATCAAGCGCTGTATCGAGGATGATGATTCGAACAATTTCCTTGCCGCTCGGTCTAATCCAGATTCCTGCCCGCCACAGTCAGAAAGGTTGTTGCAGGAAAACAAACCTCTGGCGCTGAGTTTATCAGAGTCTATGCGGCACGGAAGGCATGTGTGGAAACCAGTCCCCAATGCTTCAAACCCACCAGGACCTGGTGAAGTTGACATACGGATACAAGCCTCGAACCTCGATATGACAGCTGTTCAAATCATTGAGGGAGATCGTTGGGTTGATCAGCCTACCTGTGAATGCTCTGGTATCGTAGTCGGACTTGGAATCGAGGTTGAGCATTTATCAGTGGGTGATCGCGTCGTTGTCTGGTGTCTGGACACGCTATCCACTCACATCCGAACGCATGCGATGTTTATCCATAAGATACCAGATTCGATTGACCTTGAGATTGCGGCAACCCTGCCTCTGGCATGTGTTACCACATGGTTTTCCTTGATCCATACCGCGCGTGTGGTTGCTGGCGACAAAGTCTTGATTCACGATGCTACAAGTCCCGTTGGTGAAATTGGGGTACAACTTGCTATCTTAAAAAATGCAGATGTTTTCGTAACCGTTCGGACGGATGAAGAGAGGGCTCATTTTGCAGCGAAATACGGATTACAGCAGAGCCATGTTATATCTACTCAGCATGCTGGATTTGTCAACTCTATCCGCCGGCTTACTAACGGTTATGGAGTTGATGTTGTACTCAACACGTTTTCCGGTGAGATGCTCCAGTCATCCTTTAGTTGCATAGCGCCTTTTGGTCGGTTCCTCGATCTAAGGATGAGCAATGCTCAAACGAACGAGCGGCTAGAAATGGCACCCTTTACAAAGAATGTCTCATTCATTTCCGTTGACATAAACGTCTTATACCATAAGAATTTCAAACTTGCTGGGGAGACTTTCCAGCAAGCCATGGACTTTGTGTTAGAACATGAACTCAGACCTACTCCAGTCATCAACACCCAGCCATGGTCAGAATTGGCTCACGCAATTGAGTTGGTTCAAGACGAGAATCAAACAAGCAAAGTAGTTATGAAAACAGAAGCGGAAGATCATGTGTTGGTATGTCCAACTTTCTGTACCAGTGGTGCTTGGCCGCTTGCTTTCCTTTTGCCTCCATTCATTTCAAAACCAAGCTGACAGTTTTCAGGTCATCCAAGAACCTCCTCTGCCAATCTTGCTGGACCCTACGGCATCTTACCTATTGGCCGGCGGGTTAGGAGGCCTAGGGCGCAGCATATCCCATTGGCTTCTCCAGCACGGTGCCCGCAATTTGGTATTTGTGTCCCGGTCCGGTGCCTCTCAACCATCAGCTTCATCTTTTCTTGCTGAACTTAAATCTTACGGTGCCCAAATTGCTGTCCTGAAATGCGATATTTCCGATTACGCTACCCTTTCAACTGCACTTAGGAGGACATTGAAAGACTTTCCACCAATCAAAGGTGTACTTCAAGCTGCAATGACTCTAAACGATACTCTGTTTAGTAATATGACAAATGAAAAATGGAACGACACCATTCGGGGAAAGGTCCATGGGTCAAAGAATTTGCATGAAGTGACCATTGACCAACCATTGGACTTTTTTATCCTCTTGTCGTCTTTACATAGCTTCATTGGAAACCCAGGTCAATCAAACTACGCCGCCGGCTGTGCATACCAGGTGGCGCTAGCTAAGTACCGAAATGGACTTGGTTTACCTGCGGCGGCGATTGATCTGGGTATTGTAGCTGACGTTGGATATGTAGCTGAAAAACAGGTTGACGGGAAGAAGGTCAAGGTACAGAATTTCAAGCATATCGATGAGATTGAAATGCTGGCTTTGGTTGAGCTAGGGATCAGAGAGCCGAACCTTGGCCATCTGGTTACTGGACTAGATTCAGATGTTGATGACCTCGGTTGGGGGGATAGCGCGCCATTCTTCGCCCTGGATCCAGTACTCTCGCATCTTGACTACCTTCGACCGCATCTACGAACGTTAGACTCTAAGCAAACCGTAGGAGAGTCAATGACCTCTACTCTAGCTCTCTCATTACTTGCACAGATTGCTGCTTCAACATCGATGGAGCAAACGCAGGATGCAATCCAGATTGCGCTGATTAAGAAGCTCTCTCGTAGCTTGATGATGGACCCGAATGAAATCGATAGGAACAGGCCCATGAGTGCCTACGGAACGGACTCGCTTGTCGCCGTGGAGATGAAGAACTGGATTCAGCGTGAAACCAAAGTCGTGGTGTCAGTATTTGATATTTTACAAAGCGGTAGCATTGGCGAACTTGTGGGTCGGATTGCACAGCGAGTTATAGTGGAGTAATTCTTCACCAAAGAATGGGGCAGGGATAAATTGCTATCCCCTGGTCATCACGAGACGATCAAGGGATAGAATATCCTGCTGATTCTCCAATTTGCCTTGGAAGAGTTAAACTGAGAATGTTCCGATGTCTATGGATCCTCCTGGTGTAAATAATGACTTTGATCAATCACTTTGATTCATTTCTAGCTATAGCAGGGGTATCATCTTATGCTGTGTGTTCCGAACGCCATCAGAATGCACTAAACAGCTAAATATGTATAGCACTACCCGCTTGTTTTTTTCTACCATCTCTTCTAATCAGCCAGATCAAAGATCAATCGGAATCATAATCCACTAATGTCGGGTACAGACGTGGTCTTTTCGAATCTCCCGAGTATTCTTTTACTTTGGTAGTGACTAATGACGGGGGATCGTTATTTTTCGTTTCAGAATGATTATATATTTTTCTCTTTAGGATACCAAGTGTAGGTTTAGTCTTGGGTTTGTTGGCCTCAATCATGAAGGGGTCAATCTTAGCTTTGGTATTACCAACCAAGACATGCTGCAAGGTTGTTCGTATCTTCTCCGTTTTATGTCCAGACTCCGTTTTTGGTGTCGCGAACGCCGATTCTATTGGTCTTTTAGCAGTCGTATCTTGGAAAAGCGGTTTCCAGGCTATATCATGCGTATTCTTGTCGATTGCGCTAGATGCGACAAAGTCGACAGCGCCGGCATGCATGCGATCGGTTTCCGTCTCGTCGGCAATGTCAATAGCCAGACTGAACTTTTCCTGCATACTCTCCTTGTGTCGCTCTTCTTTCCTCCATACTCTCCTCTGGTCTCGGAAACCTTGTCTTAGACGGGCATTGGCTTGATAAGAATCCCTCCACATAGCGCTCTTATCATACAATTCTTCCACTCTCTCTTTGTTCTTGCGCTCGGCACCTTTGTCCTCTATCTTGCCCTCCAGGCTGGCGAAGGCGTCGGTCCGCCGCCGCTCCTTCTCTTCCATTGTTAGAAACTTGAGCTCACCCTCAGCTTCATCTTCTTTAATCTCAGGCCCGTAATCTCTTTTTCTGGCGCCTTCAACGACGACATATGTAGCATTTTTTGGGTCTGTTCTGATCTCCCACCAACCGCCGCACGCATTGTGTTTCATGCGGAAACTCCATATTGGTGTGCTATAGTAGTTGCCTACTTTCTTCTTTTCCGCGTTAAACCGCACGCCCTGGCCAACAATGGTGGCAGGGGCGCAATGGTCGCACCATACCGCGAAAGGGAGCTCAAAGCGAACGGTGATGATTCCCTCGGAAATTTTGTTGGCGCGTTTTCCGAGCGGATGTGACGAGGTATTGAAAATGGGAGGGTTGACGGCGTCAGGCGGGTAATACCGCCCCATATTGAAGCCTTGCATGTTGGGCGATGTTGGGCGGGGGACCGAGGCAATGTGTGTTGGATTATGGCGGTGGTGGTGACGGTGACGATAATGACGATCAAATTCGTATTAGGTAAGCCAGCTAGGAAAGAAGTCCTTCTACGCAACAAGGCCACAACTTTTGCGGTCAGAAATCTGGTCACTGCGTTCAAAACTTTCCTTGTGTGGCAAGTTGATTAAGGTTGCTGTTGATTGCGGCACTAAAAGGCTTGTTTCACTGTCGTTCTGCCGCGGCAACGAAATCAACACTTGCCTATCTTACTGTCTAGGTTTAGTCGAGCGCCTGGCCAACATGAAACACAATATCGCAATCTGGAATGGATAGGTAGAACTTAGGGAGGGCTGATATTCTTAGGCATACTTGTTGGCAATGGCGTACCCATTAAACGTGTATCGTTGTTCTACTGTCGCAGTTTCTTTTCATACTGCCATCTAATTTCCCTGCTACCTTTTGATCATGTGTAGCCAGCGAACTTCCATGCTTCAAACTCTTCAAATGCACACACGCGTTGACTCCTCCCATATTGACTTAAGCGGTGTCTGTTAGAAGCTTCGTAATCTTTCCAATCGCAATGGTCTGACCTTGATCACTGATCCTAGTTAGTATTCATACTCGAACCTAACACGACGGACTGGAGGCGCATACCGTAGAGTGAAGCGTCCTAACTGCGGGTAGTCTTCAAAACGCTCGACACATATAGACCCAGCAGTACCTGTGACCTCCAATCGAGCAATGATGCTCATGCCCCTAGTAGCAAACCCGGGCGCCTTCTTGCTCCTACGCCCAGTGCCCTTCTCGAGCTTGTGCAGTAAAGCGGAAATAGTAACTTCTTCTTGAGCAGAATGAACGTGTAAAACACAATTGAAGCCGGCTGTCATGATGGATTTGAGATCGAGCAGCACGACCTGAGCTTCAAATTGTGACACGCAATGGACTGGCCGTTTCGGCGAGCAAAGCACGTATCCAGGGAGAATGTCTTCTTCTTCTACGCCTCGAAGACGGATGCGCACTTGGTCACCGCATGTTGCAGCTGGGATTTCGTCTTCTTGCTCTCCATAGAGAGCCGAGATGGAGATCATCTGCCGATGAGGCATCATGATATACTTGTTTTCTTTCTTTATAATGCCTTGAAAGGTCAGTAACAATTATTTGATGATCAAAAGTAATCCTTACCAGATTCGATCTTGCCCTCGACCATTGTTCCCATGTCTTTGTACTTGGCGGCAATGGGCATCATGAATGGAGCATTAAGCTTGCGCTCGAGAGCCTGCATGCCGTCCAAGTACTCCAGAAGGGATGGGCCATCATACCAGGGTGCAAGATCCTTCGGGACTCGCTCTTTTATGCCAGTAAACGTCTGCGCGCTGACGGGCATCATGGATATATCTGTTTTAGGATTGTATCCAACACCTTTTAAAAACTGGACCAGTTTAGTGGTACACTCCTTGTAGCGGGTCTCGGACCATTCCACAGTTGGGTCGTCCATTTTGTTGACGACAATGACGAGCTTGTTTACGCCCTGCGTTTTAGCCAACATGGCGTGCTCGCGTGTTTGTCCTCCCTTCTCAAACCCAGTCTCGTACTCACCCTTTCGGGCAGAAATGACAAGAATGCCAACATCTGCCTGCGATGCACCTCCAATCATATTAGGCACATATGTCTTGTGGCCGGGAGCATCTAGAATGGAATAGCGCCGCTTCTCTGTTTCAAAAAAGCCACGACCGACTTCGATAGTTTTACCTTGTGCACGCTCTTCCTTGTTCAAGTCAAGCGCCCACGAGATATACCATGTCTCTCGACCGGCGTCCTTGGCTTCTCGCTTGTATTTGTCAAGTGTCCGCTCGTCAACCATGCCGGTGCTAATAAGAATGCTTCCTCCAAGTGTCGACTTTCCAGCATCGACATGGCCCAGGAAGATGATGTTTACATGCTCCTTTCCGTACATTTCGGCCAACGTGGCCTCGTCGACATCTTCGAGTTCCTTCTCAACATCGATGGTTTTAGCGACAGGCTTCTCTGGCCGTGAGGGGCTATTGCGGCCAGATGACGGGGTTGGCGAGGTTCTACCTGAAGCAGCTGATGCAGCCGAAGAAGATTTGGTGGGCTCCCCCGTCTTTTCTATGGCCTTGGCAGCAGTCACCTTGGCTCCGGCCTCTGGGGCGGCCTTGTCGACATTCTCTTTGGCGGTCGAGGGGGCAGCAGCCGGTAGCCCAAGCGAGAGCACTTTTGTTTGGCCGGCTTTCTCTACCTTCGGGGCTGTTGTGTCGGCGCCTATTGACAGGACCTTTGGCTTGGGTGCGCCATCGCCGCCAATGGACAGTACTTTTGCCTTGGGAGCGTCGGTTTTGGCATCGGTTGCAGAAGACTGGGTGCTCTCTGCGCTGGCTTGGTCCGCCTCGCCGCGCTTTGCAATCTTGACGGGCGGCTGGCGCTGCTGCTGTGCTTGTTGCTGGCAGTTGTAGCTGGCGTAGGCCTGTTGGCCCTGCTGGCCCTGTCCGTACTGCGGATAGACTTGCTGTGGATGCTGCTGGCCATATTGGGGATAGCCCTGTTGATAGCCGTACTGCTGCTGTGCGTAGTTCTGGTTGTATGCTCCGTACTGCTGGTACTGGCCGTAGCCCTGGTTGTAGCCGCCTCCGTATGACTGCCCCGGGACAAAGGACTGTGCACCGGGCGTGAAGGAGGCTGCGGCGGGCTGGAAGCCGGTTGCATTCTGGCTGTTGAGGCCGATGCCCTGCGTCTGCTTGGAGAGGCGCTCCTCCTCGTCCTCCCAGTTTTCGGCCATTGTGGGCGTGGGGGCGGGGTGTTGGTGGAAGCTGCGTATGTCGGACGTGCTAAGGAGCGACTCGGCCGTCTTTATAGGCGGCCAGTGGGAGGAGGGTTAGAGAGACGGAAAGGTTCGCAGCGGCCACCCAAGTTTTCGCGGGGTTGTCAGTCGCTGCCCGTTGTGGCGGGGCGGGGCGTTTGGGTTGACTCAGTGCTCCAACTGGACCACCAGCCACATGGACGCCACCGAACAAACAAACTCCATCCCACAACCCACAGCCCACAACCTGCTCTGACCATGGGCCGCCTTTGCCGCCCCATATCTTGTCATAGATAGCCTCTCCCCAGAACTCCGCCCCCACAATGGACGCCCTTCTAGCAAAGGTACGACTCCATCCGCCCCAGGCCCAGTCACGCACCGCCACCTGACTGTGATACCTAGGTGACTCAACAGGCAATGAGCTATGCCATCCGGAGCGGCATAGCCATCACCAGCACCTACGCGCTGAAGCAATGTAGCCGCCTATTGAAGGTCAGCCCCAACTCTCCATGTCACGTGTTGGCCCTGGGCGCATGCTCACATGTGCCAGACGGTCGATGGCCGCATCAAGCAAGAGCTGGCCGCTGTGCAGGTGCGCCTTGACTCCAAAATAAAGGTAAGCTCCAGCCAAATGGGATCCCTCGGCAATATTCTCACAGATTAGATCATCTCGCCTGCAATCGACATGATTGAGCTCATTGCTGCTCGTGGCAACACTTCACTTGAGTCGGCTGTGACACTCACCAAATCACTACGCTGGGACATTCAGTCCCTCGGCAGCCGCATCGAGAAAGCAGTTGCAGAAGAGCAACTCTGCCAAAGAGGCAGCTCAAAAGCCAGGCCCCGAGTGCAGAACGACATCGAACTCAAAAGCATCATATCGGAAATGAAGGTGCTGCTAGAACGCATCGAGGATGCAGTGCCACTGATCAACCTAGCCATCACCACCTCTGGCGTCAGTCTCTCTACCACGCTGCCAGCTACTGTATCGCCATCGCGACTATTACAGGCAAGTACCTTTCTCACCGCTGGGGACATGCAATACTGTTCCTCCAAGCCTGCATCACAACAGATCGGCCCCGCCTTCACACTATCCATGTACATGCTCTTCGCTGGCCATGCAAATCGGCCTCACGAAGAAGGGATTCGTGAGACTACGTGGAAGGAGGTGATGCACAAAGCACGTGTGACGCTTCTGAGGGTGCCTCTTCAAAATGTATACAATTTCCCAGTACCATTCGGCCCAGCCCCACCACTAGTCAACCAATCTAACCAACAGCACATACCTTCGGACAGTAAACTACAAGAGTTTGCCTATCAATTACTTGTCGTTGAAGATCTTGACGACAGCCGCGTACATACCTTTGAAGAAAATGAACCACAGCCAGAGCCGTATGATGGCATTCAGGAAGCTGGCGTGCGCGAGATTATACCCATCCATGAAGTTTCCAAGATATTTTATGCGGATACAGGCAAAATACTCAACATTGGCAGTGAGGGTGAAGCAAATAACCCGATATTGTTACTAAAGCGAGACATCAACGCTGCACCACCGCGTCGTATGATGGAGCAACAACCAACCGAGACGGGTTATGAATCGGATGACTCCCACACTGTAGGTGCGGATGGGTTAGATAACGAGCAATCTGAACTGGAAGAGCAATTACGTCGCGAATCAACATTAGATTTAAAGAGAGACGAAGAAATAACAAAAGAACCTACCTTCCCTTGGCGTCTGCCGCCAACACTTGACCTCGAATGGATAGCATTCGAAGTTTACATAGAAGACCCCGCTACGGACTCCGATTTGGATGAAGCCGAAGATCTTGAACGGGAAATTTCTTCACCTTCACCACCTAATAGTACTTCACATGCAGACTCCATATCGCCAGACTTGTTGACTAATCTTTCGGGTCTGAATCTGAGTCCATCCACCTGGTCCATGGGATTGCCAGGATCGCAGAACACTCAACTCATCCCGTCCCCCAAGAAGGCATCCGCAAGTATGCCGCAATATTTACCTCAGCCACCAACCACTCTCCCACCAATCAAAACGTCTTTGTCCCTCCTTGAGATGCTCATACGCCTCACTGCCCTGCAACAATTTCAACAATCCTCTCACCTTGCCATTCCAGATGAGTTTCTCAACTTCTTCCTCTCCGATAGTAGCACTGTTGGAGCGGGAGGCGACGCTGATCTTCGCCGTCGAGTGCGTCGTGAGGCACGCATGAGGGTTGGCTTTGATCCATATGACGAAAGTCCAATCAAGCGACGAGGTGAGGAATATCTGGAACATGAATTCCACGACGGGCAGGATCTATATGAACCAGCCTCTCCACAGAATGGTACACTATATGACAATGAAGACTATCCTAGTCGTCGTACATCCGCCATCTACTCACGGTCCCGCTTAGGTACCCCCATCCGCTCCCCAAGTTCACCATACTTCCCCAAATCGCAGGCCAGCATAGACAGTCGCTCAAAATCCTCGGCAGAGTTATTGCGAAGGGATCGACCTTCGCTAAGCCCACTGTTACGGTGTACGACCACGCAACCAAGCCAGTTAAAGGGCCTTAAGCAACCCAACTTTCAAGGTCCACCAACTGCACCCCACACTTCAAGCTCATTGCGACAAGACCAAGTTGGTGTAGCACCGCAATCTTTTAGGGGCAGTGTAGTTCCTGATACGCCGCCTAGTAGCACTAGAAAGCTTGAATAACCAATTGTCATACAATTTGCCGGGAAGTGGCAAGGTTCACGGTTGTACTAAACCGAGCTAGCTTACTGGGAATCACAAGTCGCGCGTGGTTCATCATCAATTAGATGCATTGAGCAGGCGTTGGCGGACCGCCTTACCAATACGAGGTCTTACCTTGTTTGACAAGTTGACATTTGGTAAGGGAGAGAGAAAGATAGTATTTACGAAGATCCAATACCATACAAAAGCCCTTCCATATCACCAATGTTTAAAATAGGTTATCCTTCATAACACCATTGCGCCGAATCTACGTGGCAAGAAGCATGGGAATGTTGGAACGAGCTTCAGCCTACTCCCAATCTTCTTCTTCACTCTCCTCGTCACTTTCCTCAGCCTGAGCCTTATTCTTGTCCTGCTGAGGACTGCCTGGCGCACGACTTGTTGCACCACTAACTACATCGTAACTTGCATCACTGTCTGCTACACTCTTCTCATCGTTTGATCGGCGGGGCTGTGCTGGTTTCAGAGTTTCTTCCTTGACTAGCTTTGGTACGCTTTCTGCTACAGGTTTGAGCGTTTCTCTTGAGGCGGCTAGATTTATAGCTGACTTGTTGGCGGGTTGTTGGGCAGAAGCGACGGATGAGGATTCATCATCTGACGATGATTCTTCGTCGGAAGATTCGTCCTCTTCTTCAGAGTCCTCATCCCAAGCTACTTCCTCTTCGGCCGTAGGTGCGGATGCTGGGTCGGATTAGGCACGCGTCCAATGGTGAGATGGTGAATCGGATTACATACCCTTGAGCATCTCGCGTCTCCTTTGCTCTTCACTCTCAATGACGTGCCTCAGGAAGTAGTACCGCTCCCAGAATGTGGCATACTCGACCTTTTCGGGCACACATTTCTCCATGGCGGACCTCAGTTCAGGATGCTTATCCAAGTCCTTTGCAATGGCACCAGTCTTGTCGTCGACGTTGAATCCGGGCCTCCACTTCTCCCACTCGGGGCTCACGGGATCGGTGAGAAAGGAGGCCAGGGTGGAGTGAATGACGTGCAGCTGAGCATCGAAGCGGGTAGCATGCACCACCTTCTTGCCGCTGCTGTCTTTGGACTCGAATAGGACGGTTCCGTTCTTCTCGTCCTCGGAGCCGGATGCAGGGGGCGCAATGGAGACAGCATCTGCCAGGAAGTTGCGGATGTTTGTGCCAAACTTAAGGAGGGCCTCATCGGCTGCGTCTTCGGCCTTCTCGATGTCCTTGAAGCGTTTGGCGGCCTCGGAACGGAAGCGCAGCAGCACACTGCCGGCCTCCCTGACAATGTCTGCAGGGAGCGAGTCCGGGCGGTCGGGATGTGCATCGGGGTCGTCTGTGGGGTTGGTGTCTGGGCTGGCGGCGTCGCCGGCATGCTGGACAGAGAGGCTGCGTGCGTGGCCTATGAGGGTAGAAACGCCAGCGGTGGCGGTCTTGCTGGTCTCGGCATACTGCTTACTTGCGCTGTCGTAGTATTGCTCGCCCTAGAAACGATATACAGTGAGCAGGGCCGGCGGGAGAGGAGAGGGAGGAGAGAGGAGAGAGAGGAGGGGCCGCGTGCCTGCTTCTTCACCGTGCCAAAAAATCCGCCGAGGCGGGCGGCCCAGGGGCTGCTGGAGATGGCTTTGTAGGCGTCCTGGATCTCGGCATTGAAGTTGCTGGCCGTCTGCTGGTGGGTGCTGTCGCCTGCCGCCTGCTGCTTGGTGGGGTCCTGGGGATAGCTCTCCTCCTGGATGTGGTCATATGCAGAGTCCATGGCCGCGTAGCTGCTGGCGGTCGTCACGCTGGCACAAGGTGATGCTGTGATGTTGTGAGACGGCCTGCGGGAGGTGGGGAACTCCTACAACCAGCCAGCGCTCGGACGCTTCCGACCACTGCAGCGCACATGTTAGGTATGGCCTGCCACTACAGCAGTTTGTATTGCTCCAAGATGATGCAGTCTTCTCATTGGATATAATTCATATGTGCGTACAAAATCCTCACGACCCGCCCCGTTTCTTCTTTGTAACCACTTTGGTGAAGCCCTCCTCGTCCACTTGGGGCTCCGGCCTCGGCCGCGCAGGAGCCAATGCAGGCGCATCGCCCATGTCAACGTCTTCGTCCTCCTCCCCGCTCTCCTCGTCCACGCTATCCCACTCTGCATCCTGGTTGCTCTCTTTGACACTCACCCGCCCCGTGTCCACTTCTTTGCCTTTCCTCGCCTCCCACTTGCTCTGCAGTCTGTCTACTGCGCCTGTTTTACCCTCGCCGATTTCCTTCCTCAGCAGCAGAATCTCTCGCGCAACAGCAACCTCAGTTTCGTCCTCCAGGCGAACACCAAACTCGTCTTCAAGAACCTGGAGCAGCATGACCTCGACATCCTCAGCATCGGTAGAAGCCTCGTTGGCAAAGAGGTCGCTGATTTGGCCCGCGAGCCAGTCGCGCTTGTCGGATGAATCAGGACCGCCCCATTGGTTCTGGACGGCGACGGTAAGATTGGCCCAGTTGAAGAGCGTGTGCCAGATTCCGAGGTCGAATTTTGCCTGTAGTTCTGCTTGGGGAGGGTCAGAAACGATTTGAGACAAGGCCGTTGAACGTACAAGAAATGGCGGCAGGAGCCGATGGCGCAGGCATGGCGAAGGTGGTTGTGGGCTGACGGGCGCAGCCAGAGGAATTTTTGGCTCGTTATCGATAACGAGGGTGGGTGTAGTGGTGCACGGTAACGCCGCCCTCGGCGTCTCACGTGGCTACGCGAGACCGTGTTGACCTCTTCTGCGCGAACCATTCTTAGTGGGGTGCATGCAGAGGCTTGAAATTGCATGCAAAACCATCCAGCCCCTCTCGGTGGGCCTCTGAAGCTAGGTGGCAAGAAATGCTCAGCCCAGCAACGCTACCATGATTACTTATCACCATGTACCATGCTGCGGAGATCGCTGGCTGTTCCCGTGCGTTTAGGGCAAACCGTCTCAACCCATGACATCACTTGCCGAACCCTGCTTGCTGCCGTCGGTCTGGGCCATCTCCTGAGCTTGATAAATTATTCTCCACTCTCTCGACGCCCCTGCTACCCCTCCATATTTGATATCCAAATCCCTTGATATCCAGATCCGAGCCGAGTCTTGCTGCCATCCACCAGCATGTCTGCCCCAACCTCTGCGACAAGTGAGCTGCCCTCTCGCACCTTTACCAACCGGTCTGGCGACGAGGACGCTATTCCAGGCGAGGATACCTCCGAGGTTACCAAGCTCTTTGCGGAGCGCTTGCAGGCATGGAAGCACGCAGTCGCGTACCTCGAGGACTATGTCACCGCTACAGAGAAGACAAACCACGCCCATGGCAAAGAGTACGAGCGCGTGTTGAAGGTATGCTACACCGCCCACAACAGCAGAAGAGAGGCTCATGCAAGCTAGACAGTCAAGGACCCCCTCAAAGAAGGCCACCACTTTGACCAGGCGCTTGGTGGGGTTGCAGGCATGTTTGAAAACATCAGGGCCAACACCCAGGTATTACCCCTCCACTACCGCTCGTAGTGCCTTCATTGACATGGCCCCCAGGGCATCTCCAACCAGCACTATGAGACAGCAAAACAACTCAAGGGCGCCATCATCCCCATTTTCGACCGCCTTCACACCGAGATCAAGAATAAGAGCAAGGAGCTCACCAAAGGGGCTGGCAAAGGTAGCAAGGCTGTCGACAAGGCTCGGGCTCACACCCAAAAGCACATTGAGCTTCTCGGCCAGCATACCGCCACCTTCGACTCGCATGGCGGAAACACGAAGGCTTCAGACGACCCCTACATTCTACAGCGTGGAATCATGCATCGCCTAAACAAACAGATTCAGGAAGAGAACAACAACCGCCAAGATCTCATCAGTGTCCAAAACTCCTTCGCCCAATTCGAGGCCCATATCATTCAAACTATCCAACATGGCATGGGTCAGTTCATGCAAGTTGTCAATACCCAAGCCGAGCACACCAAGGCTGCGTATGGAGACATGGTTGGAACCTCGCAACGCATTCCACTCGACTTTGAATGGAACGGCTTCATCCAGCGCAATAACACCGTTCTGATTGACCCTTCCGCCCCAGCTCGCACAGTTTCACAGATTCAATTCCCAAACCAGAACCACCGAGCAACACAACCCCTCATCTCCGGCTCGCTTGAGAAGAAGGGCAAGATCATGCGCTCCTACGACACCAACTACTACGTTGTCACACCCTCCAAGTTTATCCACGAGTTCAAGACCGACGATGACTTTGCGAAAGACCCCGTACCCGAGCTGTCGCTGTACTTGCCCGACTGTACGGTCGGCGCTATCAGCGGTCAGAAGTTCAACATCAAAGGCAAGGATGTGTCCAAGGGAAAATTGGGCAACAGCTTCTCCATTAGTTATGAAATAGCCTTCAAGGCGCATACCCCGCAGGCTGCGAAGCAGTGGTGGGAAATCATTCGGCAGGCTGCAGGTTCAGTCACCAATGACGCTCCTGAAAGCGTGCCTACGAGCCCTGTGGCAGGCAATACTAGCCCAGGTGGAGTGGACAGCAAACAGCCAGCCCCGCTACAGACACAAGGCCTTGAGAAGACAGATGCTACTGATGCTACCCCAAGCAGTGCGATTGCTCCTGGAAGTTCTGCAGCTCCTAGAAGTGCAGCTCCTGCCAGTGCAAGTGCTGTGCCTGGAGAAAAAGTCTAGAGACTTGTCTCCCTGACAGCCAGGTTCAGCAATTGTGAGATAACATGGGTTGCGTACCTTGCATACCTGCGCTGGGCTACCTTGTTTCATGCGATGTTCATCATTCCTAATATCCCTAATATTCTTACGATTCTCTACTTCAATTGTGCCTACCCGAGCTTATGTAATGTCATCTGTGGCGCATTTACAAAACCCGTTGCTTTAGAAGGTCGAACAGCGATGCGATATCCATGAACTTGGCATTATTCCCTCATCTGCCGCACATTTAAATTGACCCTCTTATTCGCCATCCACCCCTTCCAGTGAAAAAATGCTTCGCCTTGATTGCGAGGGTCGCTTGGCCAATCCTGCAAGGCGTCTGGACACGTTCCAGCAACAATCTGTGGGATGCCATGCCATGCGAAACGTGAGTGTCCAGACATGTACACAGCGCTTCCAGATCGAAGGCGGAGGGTAAGTGCCTTGTCATGATCACCTATGACAAAGATGGAGTCGCATCCAAGGCTCAGGCTGACTAGACCGTGAGCACAGGATTCGGCCACGTCCCGATGGACACTGAGCGTGTCTCCCGGCGAATAGAGATTGACAATCGCGGCTTGGGCTTTTGTATCTGTGAATATTGCCTGAAGCAAGTTTTTTATATCTTCTGGAAACTCTGGTGGTTGTTCATCTGGGTATCGTTTTGCGGTCCAGTTGTATTGGCCGCCGAGCGTCATCCAGCGTAGCTTTTTGGAGAGAAGCTGTGCAGCACGCAAGGGTTTGTGGACTGTAGAGTCGATGGGGCGGGCAATGGGGTCTTGGGAAGAGGGAGACAAGGAGAAAAAGGATGGGTTATTGCTGGATGGGTAGGAGACATGATAGTGGGAGTGAATATTGGTGAGATGGGCAGGGTTGGCAAGATCTCTGTGAAAAAGACGGGAGAGGAGAATGAGCTGAAGTTCCGGGGGCAGGAGGGAAGGAACAATGTGCAGACCTACCTAGTGTCAGGGATGTGGTGGGAGGTGGCGAGGCATGGAGACATTACCTGGCATGTCATAGTGCTCATAGGCCGGGATGGCAATGGCTGGTTCTTGATAGAGGACTGGCTCGTTTCCATCTTGTGCAGAAAAGGCGCGAAAAGCAATGGCAAGGTGGTCAGGGTCGAATGTTCTGGCAACGTGCACTTTGGCAGGCAGACAGGCATGGGATTCACGTGTGAGATTCAAAATGTTGCTGTCCAGGGCAAGATCTGCTGGCTTCATCTTCTGATAGTGTTTGAAGACGTGCCGAATGCTATCCGGCGGGCGCTGGAACGGGTCGAGGTTTTGCATGTTGTTGGTGTGGTGGGGTGGTGAGGGTGAAAGCGCGCTAAGCTCGCGTCGAGGGCGGTGGCGCTAGCCTAATGTGGTGCAGGGTCTGGGGTTGCTGTTTACCCTCTGCGCGGGTAATTTTGCATGCCAAACACCAAGTCGACTCGACGCACGACAGACAGACACGACGCAGAGCAACTAGGCACGCTCACCTTAATCTGCTCAGCATGGAGAACTACCAGAAAATGGAGAAGATTGGAGAAGGCACGTACGGAGTGGTGTATAAGGCCAAGGACCTCACCACCAAGGACCAACGCATCGTCGCCCTCAAGAAGATCCGCCTCGAAGCCGAGGACGAGGGCGTGCCGTCGACGGCCATTCGCGAGATCTCGCTGCTCAAGGAGATGAATGACCCCAACATCGTACGCCTGCTCAACATTGTCCACGCCGATGGCCACAAGCTGTACCTCGTCTTTGAGTTTCTCGATCTCGACCTGAAGAAGTACATGGAGGCCCTGCCCGTCAGCCAGGGCGGCCGAGGCAAGGCCCTGCCCGAGGGCTCTGGCCTGGCGGGCAAAGCTCTGGTCATGGACGACGCCATGGTCAAGAAGTTCATGATGCAGCTGTGCCAGGGCGTGCGATACTGCCATTCACATCGCGTCCTGCACCGCGATCTGAAGCCCCAGAACCTGCTGATTGACAAAGACTGCAATCTCAAGCTTGCCGACTTTGGCCTTGCTCGTGCTTTTGGTGTGCCATTGCGAACATATACCCATGAGGTGCTTCAATCTCACCCTGACTGGCCAGCATAGAGCCGACCATGGGCTAACATACTCTAGGTGGTCACCCTGTGGTATCGCTCGCCGGAGATTTTATTAGGTGGTCGGCAGTACTCCACCGGTGTTGACATGTGGTCGGTTGGCTGCATCTTCGCCGAGATGTGCACACGCAAGCCATTGTTCCCAGGCGACTCAGAGATTGACGAAATCTTCAAAATCTTCCGGTATCCAGTGCCTCTCCCCACTCCCTCCGCCATGGTTATTGACAAGATGCAGCGTCCTCGGCACACCAAGCGAACATGACTGGCCAGGCGTCACCTCCTTCCCCGACTTCAAGCCTTCCTTTCCCAAATGGAACAAAACAGATATTGCCGCCACTGTAACATCCCTTGATGAGATAGGCCTCGATCTCCTCGATGCCCTGCTCGTCTACGATCCGGCCGGTCGCATTTCTGCCAAACAGACTGTGGCCCACGCATACTTTGACGAAGGCTATGGCAATGGGTACCACTAGGAATCTTGGAGTTTTATTCCATGTTACGAATGTTATGGAAGCACGATTGGCACGTGATAGCGTGTCCCTTTGTTTTGCTTTGGGATGGGATGGGATGGGCTGAGACAACACACAGGGCTGCCAGTGGGCCTCTTCTGGGAGCACGTTGGGTGGCGTTTTGGTTAGAACATGTCAGGAATACTTGTACACGCATGCCCCGCAACTCAGAATACGGCTCACACTGTGCCTTGTGTTACTTATTAGGTACTGGTAGCCCTCGTAGAGTTTTGGTGGTGGGCATGCATGACGCAAGCCTGCCCCGCTTCAGCCCTACAGGCTACGAGGAAGGGCGGCACATGCAGGAACACGCGCCGACCCGGGTCTGCCCCATATCATGCCCTCCTCCATTAGACATCACCCATCATCCTCAACACCAGTGTAGCGAACCATCATGGCCATGGTCTCGACCTCTTCTTCTACACCTAAGTTGCTTGCTCCTTCGGTGGGTCCGCGTTTAATCGTCTATCACCAGACTTTCCATGACTCTCAGGGCCATTATCACTCACTGCTCCCGCTGCTCACCAACAACACTGGTGTCACCCATGTCATTGTTGCCGCAATACATTTGAATGATGAGCCTGGAAACATTACTTTGAATGATCATCGGCCAGACGACAAGCGTTTTGACCAACTCTGGGGCGAGGTGAGCTGGTTGCAAGGTAGTGGAATCAAGGTCCTGGGCATGCTTGGAGGCGCCGCAAAAGGCTCGTTTGAAAAGTTGGGCCAAGGTGATGAGAGTGTATGTTTACCATCTCTTTATCGTGATGCACATAGACTGCCTGGTGCAGTCACTGATCATTTTGCCACCGCCAGTTCGAAGCATACTACACCCCCCTCCACGCCATTATCTCCGTCTATAAGCTCAATGGCCTCGATCTCGACATTGAAGAGGAGGTGCCTCTTTCTACGGCAACGCGACTTATTTCACGCCTCCGCGCCGATTTTGGTCCAGAGTTCCTCATCACACTCGCACCTGTAGCCACTGCATTGATACCCGATCCAAATGCTCCTCCACATCTACGCCCACCTCGTCCCATGCTCGCCAGTGGGCCCTCGCCCAACCCGTTACACCCAACCCTGCCCCATCTATCAGGTTTCTCTTATCCAGAGCTTGAGTGTAGTGTTTATGGCCGAGAAATAGCGTGGTATAGCACGCAATTCTACTGTGGCTGGGGCGATGCCGGTTCAACGCAATGGTATGATGCCATCATCGCAGCAGGCTGGAAGCCTGAACGAGTTGTCATGGGCGTAGTAACCAACCCATCTAACGGCGCTGGTCACGTTCCAATTAGCAAACTGACTGAAGTATGTGCAAGCTTGCGTGAAAAGTATCACACTGTCGGTAAGGGCTTTGGCGGCATCATGGGCTGGGAATACTTCAACTGTGGAGATTGCGAGGATGACTTGGTCCACATTTCTACTCTAGACTTAAACAACGAAACGGTTCAATCCGGTTGGGTAGGCGCGTTGGGACGGGTCTTGCGCTCAGAAGAACCACCGCACCCAAAGACCGAAAAGCCCCTATCGGGTGTCACGCCAGAACAGATTCGCCAAATGGTGACCACGCTGCCACGACCGAGTGTGCCCTGGCCGGAAGAAGACATTGAAAAACTTGTTGTTTTGGGATTCGCCCACAACGAGGCGGTTGCGGCGCTGAACGCAACCGATGGAAATGTGGAGATCGCGGCTGGGTTTTTGTTTGAGCATCATCCTCAATAGATAGTAAATCGACGTGATTGGCTGCTAAGTATGTATCTTGATGTGCTTCATATGTTACTTGCATACAAATGTGAGCCTACTTTAGCTTCATCAATAGGTGGATAGTATTGAGCGGGTCTTGTCGGAGTCGTAAGATGTCCCACTTCAGTCATGCCATCATCCCACCACATGTCTTGATCGAGTAAGTCACAGCACTTCGAGATGGCGTACGAAATCCCTGGATGATCCACACAGATACCCACGATAATTAGACATGGGGACCCTGCTGCAGGTACGGTTCTAGAAATTTTGGATCTCAAGGCCAAGTTGCTGCTGAACAACATGAATACGATATATACCATCGGTAGCAAACGAACTAGGCGGCTTACAGATGCTTACACACCAAAGAATGGTTGCTTTTGTTGTTAGGCTCCTCAAACACATGAGGGCCGTGAAAAGTAAGGTTTGATTATCAGCTACGTCGTGTCTATCAAGGAATTGCCCAAATTCCCAGCTTTGTTTGTCTTAGTACAATACTCAAATAAATTTAATAAACTGCTGCTACCACAGCCATGGAATTCATGCATACGTACAACCAATCGTAATTCGTACATCTATAACCCGCCTTTGTCACAGTTGCAAGGAAAAAAAAGATATCAATAACGCCTAACCATGCCAATAAACCCAAGACCTGAAACAATGGTACAGCAACTACCACGCCCTTACTGGAACTACCCGACATGCTTCAGTGCTCTTCTAAAACCCCAAAGTCCATCTATCGCCTCGCGTATCGAAGTACCTGACCCAGACGATGACGATCGATGCCTATTTTTCGGCCTTGGTACCTCAAGAAAATTATTAGCGTGCGAGGAGCTGCGACTCCTGCTTCCAACCATTATTGCAACATCTCTTGAAGTGAGTGGTGTCTGCGAAAGCAATGAAGAGGAACGCGATGTAGGATACGAGTCGAATGACGACGTGGAGGTATTGGAAAAGGTGGGCGCGAGGGTGCTCGCTGTTTGTCTATGTACGCAAAAAGGGGTATTAAGCTTTTGTGATGACGAAAAATAATAGAGAGTAAGAAATAGTGTATGTGATTTTTAAAGATGGGTGAAAAGAGTGAGCTTGAGCATCGATCTTCGGCGTGCTTCACTCATTCTCGGTGAGGTGTATGAAGCATGACGATGATAGTCTAGCCCATATAATAGGCCGAGTGCTTGGCCATCTCTTCTCAAGGATGTCTGCAGAATGGGAAATGCAGGATGGGTATTTTACCTTCCATCATCGCTTGTCCTTGGGCTCTGCCTCTGGCTGTTGATAGCCGTGTTTCGGTTCGTTTCCTCGGTCAAGGTGTCCAGAGATCGCGCCGGACTAGGGGTCGTGCCCCTACTGCTTCTACTCCTGTTGGGAGACGTAGGGCGTGAAGTTGCAATTTCATAGCTGGGAAGGGCTACGTCTGCTACGATTGGAGCTCTTCCTTGGGTTCGGACAGCCGTGTTGTAGCTGGGTGTCCGAGCAAGAGCGTTCATATCATAATTTGCAGTGGGCAAATCAAAATATGCCTGATCGCCATTTGCGGGTGTACTGTCGCCGGAAGAATGATGCCTCTGCGGCTGCAAGCGAGTGGGCTGGTCATTGTGTGACAGGTCAAGGTTTTGCAGCCTGTGCTGCAACGCCGCCGCCGAGGCACCACTGCCACCATTTGCTACTGCATCTAGCGAGGCAAGGTCTTCTGCCGACCCTGTCCGACTCTGGGCATAGAAGGGGGTGTTTGCTCCACTATTCATCATGCTGTGATAACCACTAGGTGTCATGAAGCCTGATGGATCAATATCATTGTACAACTCGTCGAGTTGATGCAGGCCATAAATTGGTGGAGCATTCTGGTTCACTTGATCCTGAAAAGACTGTTGGCTTAGAATGTTGTGGTCGACCACGACGCTCTGATCTTCGTTCGGAGGTAGATTTGGGGAGATGAAGAGGTGGACGTGGTTCTTCACTAGCAGCTGGCTGGTATGCCCTTCTGGATTTTTGAGATTGACATAGAGTCGCAGTTTGTGGGTCAAGCGAATGTTTTCTGTGTCGACCGACTGCCGGCACTTTTTGAGTGAATTGGGAAGATCCAGTGTCATGGAGAAACGGTGAGATTCGTCGAAGAGCTCGTCAGCGTCTTCTGGGCCATTTGGCACGACGTTTGCGGAGTTTTCGGGCATGTTTCCTTCTGTGACGGCGACCTGGACGTCTGCCTGGTGACTTATCCGCCTACCAGCGTACTCAGCGAAAAGCTGGCGCGACTCGATGAGCTCCATTTTGATGGTGGATATTTCCACGCCTTTCCTGAGCGGTATCAGGACGAAGTCGGCGGCGATGTGTGTTCCAACGATGTAGTTCTTCTGCGGGACGGTGATTTTGTAGGCCAGTTTGTTTGCCCAAATATCCTCGTTGATCTGCTCCATGGGCATGGTCTCGAGCAGGTCGCGGCCCAGGGTGCGAATGACACGGATATGCGAGGCGGCGGAGAGCTGTTTGCTCATGTAGCCTCTGTCGACAGATGCCTTGAGATTGTACACGACCCAGTTTGTGGCCAGGCCCTCGACGCTCTGGTCAAGGCTGCTGGGCAGCTTGAAGACAAAGTCCCACTCATGGTAGCCGGCGTTGATCTTGTGGGGCTTGTTCTTGCTGCCGTCGACGGGGAAGAGGTTGAGGTTCTCGACAAGGAAGGTGACCTTGTGGGTGATGGGCTGGGGGCTCACGGTGTTGGTCAAGTGCCAGCTGGCGGAGGAGAATAATGCGGTTAGCTGGGTGGTGTTGGAGGGAAGTGGTAGCGTACGAGACTTTGCGCGTGCCGGTCAGGGTGATGCGCACGCTCCTGACGGATATGGGTTCTGGGTTGGTGAGGACGAGCTTCCCACGCAGTTCCGTCTCCTGCGACTCGGACGACTCTCCGTAGAAGACGACAAAAGGCGAATCCGGCTTGATCTCGAGCACAGGCGCCGTGGTCCTGCCGAAGACGGCGACGCTGGGGAGAGGCATGGTGGAAGGGAACAAGAACAATCACAATGACAAGACCATGCCCGTGGGAGGGGCCGTGTGCGTATAAGTGCGGAATGCGCGGGGGGCTGCTTTTGGGGCTGAGGGCTTGCGTCAGGCCTTGGGCTGTCTCCCGATTATGTATTCTCGCGATGGTCCATCCACGCCTCCCATGCTGCGGCCAGTCAAGAAGAATAAGTGGGGGGGCCAGCATGCATCATTGATTCATTGCCCCCCTAGCCCTGCTTCTAACAATGGCCTGCGCTTCCTTTGGTGAAAGAGGGCAGACCGCGAACGGCGGATGACACCACCACCACCACCTTGCATACAGCACAGCACCCATGGCCGCCTCGGCATCCGCCCATCCCCTGCGATTCCATCCGTACAGCCGGCCTCGCGCGCTCACCCAGCTCTGCGACAGCTTAGATGCCCAGGAACACGACGAGCATCGTCTTTATCGCCATGACGCACAGACCGTACTCTATTGCGCCACAGGAAAACTGTTCCGAAACACTGGCCAAGTGCGATAATGCACTTCGCCGGTCTCTCAGCTTCTCAACACTGCACACCCTCACAGCCAGTACGCACCACCTCCACCCACACCACTCGGCCCGAGTGAGCACAGCCAGCAGGCCAGCTTCTGGAGTGTCAGTCGAGCCTCATGCGAAAACAAGGCGGGTATGATCCGCAGGTATCCACTTCTGTCTACCTAGGTATCCAACTAGCCACTACCGCCTGAGATAAGGATAGGCCCTGCATCGCCTGTTGTACAACCTTTGCCCACAACGTGCACATGCATCCAGTCCTGCATAGGGCTGAAGGGCCTTCTCAGTGCTCAAGAACAAATCATCCGTGTCTCGCATGTGAGCAACGTCCGTCGAGACAACCCGGGTGTATCCTGTCAATACAAACCATGATCCACCCACGGCATAAACAGGTTTCGCGCCTCGCACTTCATCCCTTCCAATGCCATACTTTGCACTACGCTTCACACCCGAATGGTCCCATCTACGGGTTGCTCGTCGACGTCGTCGATCGACCGCTGTCGTCGCTTGTGCTCTCTTTCGGCCGGTCCCAGGTGCGGATGTGGCCTAACGAGAAAAAAAAGTCAGCGATCCACTTCCTTATCTGCTTCGCAAAATGATCAAGTTCAACAAATCCAACATGTGGGTCTGTGTGCCATATCACAGCCATTTTCCTTGCGCCAATCTCTAGTGCAACACAAGCCTAATAATTTCCTGCTAAAGTGGAACGTGCAAAGCTTGGTAGTGATGAAGTGCTTGCAGCCAAGAGATATGCGCGACGTACCATTTTTACATGATGTTAATATGCAATCCTCCTCAAACCCTAGCCAAACAACAGGATGTTCATCCACCGTCTTTGCCTGTATAACCATCAGCTAATGCATGGTCCGTCTTGTTGGCCATGCGTGCATACCAGAACGGGGGGCAACATGGCGGTGCGCGCCCGAGGTTCTACTGGATGAACCACCTCTTCTTCGTCAAATAAACTAGTCGAAGTCAGGTTTGAATTGGACCGAAGCCGGTTCGCCGTGCTGTCTGTTCGCGTTCGTTGCATCTTAATATTGGACGAGGCAATGCTGCTGCGTTGTCGTACAGATGCCTATGCCTAAGAGTCAGCCAACCCCAGCGATACCGGCCCAGAAAATTTGGAAACTCACCGCCTTTGGCCTGTGTAGCATACCGACGCTGAAATCCCACAAGAGCAAGCAACAGTCTTCACCTACGCTGCCAATGCGATAGTTGCGATCGTCGCACCTCCAGGGATCGAACTGAACTGACGTTACCCACGAATTATGGCCTTGACAACGCGCCACAAGCATACGGTCTTCTAGCGACCAGATAGAGACTAGATCGTCTTGTCCGCCCGTGACAATATAGCGGCCATCTGGAGACCAACACACACAAATCATGCCACCATAGTAGCTCATATAATGATGTAAGAGTCTGCTTCAGTTTAGACAAGCCCTCGCCGTTGCCGTGTTCGACTTACTTTTCTTTTAGAAAGTCGATGATTCGAAAGGAACCATCTTCTGAAACAACTGCAAGATGCCGGCGATCTGGAGAAAACTCAAAGGCATTGATCTTAGAGCTGGATATTTGCCAGCAAGAGACAGGGTTTGTCTTTTGGTTCTTCGAGTTGACTGACTTCTTGATGGTCAGGTGTGCTTTGTCGGCCGCGTCAGGCGTGACGTCCTCGGAGCTCGACGATTGATCCTCGGCAACGAATTGGGCATCCTCCTTTTCTTTGTCGTACACAACCAAGCAACCATCCATGTGTGCTGCGAGAAATAGATTCTCGCTGTTCGGAAGCCATCGGACATCAGACACCGGAGTGGGGTTGACCACTCCGTTTTTGTTGATTCGCGAGTACTTTTGCGACATAGGCTCGTACCAGATAATGTCCCCGGTGGAGAAGCCCATGACAATATCGAGGTGGTTGGGGCCTTTGGTGACTTGATTTATGTCGTGGCAAAGGGCATGCGCCTTTGTAAACAGAATCTTAGTCAGGTGCTCCTCCTTGGTTGGTGAAGTCAGGTCCAGCCACTGCAGAGCACGGTTGATGTTGGCGAAGGCGTAGTGGCCGTTAGGATTATGGTCCTGCAATCGCTTGGACAGGCCCTCATGGGGGATTACTCTGGACACAAAGGATGAGTTGCTCTTAACAATGTTGCTCTTTGGCTTCCGTCGCTTGAGCGGGTCCTTGGAGTCCTTGCCATTGAGCATGGCCAGTGCGGTGTTGCCCTCCCCAAATACAGGCGTATGCAGGCCATCCAGCGGCGATGACGCGACTCCATTGGCAGCGTGGGAACCGGTGTCGCTTGTCTGGCTGTGTGATTCGTGCGGCGATTCTTGAATGCTCTGTGGGACTTGCGACCGAGTACTGTTGCGCGTACCGAATCTAGATAGCTGCGAATGCGACGGCTGGCGGGGCGCAAGGGCGACTAGGGAGAGTTTGGTGCCGCAGGTGGGCGGGTGGATGGTGGTTGCGAGTGGGTTGGGGTTGTGTACGGGCGCTTCGGAGGGATGCGGCGGCGGGGTGGCCAGATGCAGGTCGTCGCGCAGCACGTAGGTTCCTGCGGCAGGTCTGCTGTCAGCACGAGGGGGGAAGGCGGCGGGCTCTTCTGGACAGAACCGTGGAATCGTGACTTGCCTTCTCCTACAACGAGCTGGTACTCGGGCCCTGTGGGATGGCTCAGGCTATTGTTAGTCTCGATAATCTGGCCGGGGGGCACGCCTGGATAGCCTCCTTGGGGGCACGTCAGTCTTGGTCTCACGTGCGCATTGTCGACGGAGGCGTGTTACCAGTAGGATAGCGAGGCGGGGGAGGAAGCACACTTGCTGCACGTCAGTATGGACGAGCGAGGAGCGCCGTGATTGGCGGTTGGTTAGCCGTCGCCAGGTGGACTCACAACATGGCGGATGCCGCACGCGGAAGCTGCGCAGTGCTGTGTGCGCAGATGGTCCCTGGCCGATAGCGAGATGTCTATCGACTCCGGTGAGCTGTCCAGCGTCACAAGGTTTGTGGCTTGTGCATGGGTCCATCATCTGGGGAGAGCGTGTGGGGAAGCAGTGCAAATGGCCACGTGCCTGCCAAGTCCCGTATGCAGGCTGCATCCAGCCGCCCGGCCGTTGGCCATTGACTTCTCCGTCCTGCGTGCCCGTACAAACCACCAGCCCATACTAGCTGCACTGCTTCGCGACGGCTATGCTGCCCCGCCATGGCCACCGGTATGTGGGCTCGTCCTCAGCCGCGCCTGCCCCCCATCCAGCTCACATATCATCCCAGTCCGCATTTGTGTGTGTGGTGACGAGGGCGTCGGCAAGAGCTCCATCATAACCTCCCTCGTCAAAGATGTCTTTGTCACTGCCAAGATCCAGCCTGTCTTGCCCCAGGTCACGCTGCCGCCCTCGCTCGGAACGCCCGACAATATCTCCACCACCATCGTCGATACCTCAGCCCTCCCCCTCGAGCGTTCCAATCTCCGCAAGGAACTGCGCAAGTCCAACGTCATCCTGCTCGTCTACTCAGACCACTACAGCTATGAGAGGGTCGCTCTTTTCTGGATGCCTTATTTCCGCTCCCTGGGCGTCAACGTGCCCGTCGTGCTATGCGCAAACAAGTCCGAGCTAGCGTCGAACGGCACGACCTCGCAAGTCGTGTCTGAAGAGATGCTGCCGGTTATGAATGAGTTCAAAGAAATCGACTCCTGCATACGGACCAGTGCCAAAGAGCACCACAACATCAACGAGGTCTTCTTCCTGTGCCAGAAGGCTGTCACCCATCCCATAGCGCCGCTGTACGACTCCAAGGAGAATGCGCTGAAGCCCGCTGCAGTGTCTGCCCTACGACGAATCTTCCACTTGTGCGACGAGGACAAGGATGGCTATTGGAGTGATGAAGAAATTCATCACTTTCAGCTCAAATGTTTCGACAAACCCCTAGGCGAAGACGATTTGGCAAATATCAAGAGATCCATGCAACGCTTTGCGCCCAGCTCTACCCAAGAACATGGCATAGATGAAAAAAGCTTCCTGCTGTTGAACAAGATTTTTGCTGAGAAGGGGCGCCATGAAACCATCTGGATCATTCTTCGCAAGTTTCACTATACTGATAGTCTTAGTCTCCAGGACACATTTCTGCATCCCAAGTTTGACGTGGTTCAGTATTCATCGGCCGAATTGAGCCCTTCAGGATACCGCTTCTTCGTCGATCTGTTTCTAAAATTTGACAGAGATAACGATGGTGGGCTGAATGATGAGGAGCTGGACAACCTCTTTGCCCCCACGCCCGGTATTCCGTCGTCTTGGATTGACTCTGCCTTCCCCTCGTGCACTGTTCGCAACGAAGCTGGATATATCACGCTACAGGGCTGGCTCGCTCAATGGAGCATGACGACGTTTGAAGAACCAAAGACGACATTAGAGTATCTTGCTTACCTGGGGTTCGAAAGCAATGACCGAGGAGGAACCACCAGTGCACTCAAAGTGACCAAACCACGGAAAAGGCGCAACAAGCCTGGACGGGTGGAGCGCAACGTTATTTTGTGCTACGTGTTGGGATCAAGCGGGAGCGGGAAAAGTGCCTTGCTATCAGCCTTTCTGCAGCGGCCATTTAGCCAGACATACCATCCAACCATCAAACCACAGTCGGCAGTCAACAGCGTGGAGCTTAAGGGAGGCAAGCAATGCTATCTCATTCTAGAAGAACTTGGCGAGCTGGAGCCGGCCATATTGGAGAATCAAGCCAAACTCGACGCCTGCGATCTACTATGCTACACATACGACTCGAGTGACCCGGACAGCTTTGCGCATATAGTAGAGATGCGGAAGAAACACCCACACCTGGATCAGATACCGGCAGTGTACACGGCGATGAAGGCCGATCAGGACAAGACGATGCAACGGTGCGAGCAGCAGCCAGACGAGTACACGAGCGTACTGAAGATGGCACCGCCGCTGCATGTCAGCGCGTCATGGAACAGCATCTCGGAGCTGTTTGTTCATGTAAGGGGCTGGTTGCGGGGCTGCAAGTGTTGATGTAGTGGCTAACCAAGAGCAGCTAGCGGAAAGCGCAACGCAGCCATCGACGGCGTTCCCCAAACAGGAGGAAGATGGGTATGATAGCGTGAATGTGTACCTTGCGCTAGGAGCGGTTGCGTGCGCAGTAGTATCAGCGATCGTGATCTGGAAGCGGAGCAGCAGCAGCAGCTGAAGCAGCCGAGCAGAATACCGCGAATACGTGGTAGATTGCGGTGCGGCTGGTCGCATGTAACTAGGCGCTGGGAGGGAAGTTAAGCGATGACATCACCAGGCGACATTCCTGACCAGCGAATCACGACCGGGCCCAGACGACGAACCCCTGACGGCCTCCACCGAGCGTCGGCATGGATGTCGCTAGGCGGACGGGGCCAGGGCGGCAAGCAGCCGGGTGGTTAGATAGGATTAGGTAGCTGGTGGATGGAGGCTGGGGGTTGGAGGCTGGGGGTTGGAGACTGGAGATTGGAGACTGAGACGGGAGCCTGGGTAGGCGGATTGGGGGCCGGTGGTTAAGAATAGAGTATTTGGCATTTGCCAGCGGGAGGGCACGACGGGTCACAACGGCGGCCCCTGTGGCTGAGGGCTGAAGGGTACCCGTAGCTCGTTAGGGCCATGTAGCTATGCACGCAGCAGAGCACGCTCTGAGCCAGCCGCCAGCTGCTGTCTGTCGTGCATGTGCTGTCCTGTCTTTGACGACACCAGACGAGTCGGGCTAGTGCAGCTCCTCCAGCCGGCTAGCCTACCTGCCTTCAACGTCGGATTAATTCATCGTCACGCTCGTCACGCTCGTCACGCTCGTCACGCTCGTCACGTTCGTCACTTTCGTCGCAGCCGTCACTCTCGCCGTCGCCCCGCCGCCCTCACCGTCGCCTGCCTGCCGGTGCTGGTGATGCCTGTCGTCGACGCCGCCGCCCGCCGCCCCGTCCCCGACTTCGATGCCCTCCCCTCCCTGCTGTATTCCTGAACAGGGAGCTGTGGTGACAACCGCAACCGGCCACGCGACTGCTGAGCACTCCTCAGCCCGCCACGGCAGCCATGGTGAGTGCTCCAGACATAGCAGGCCGCAAATTAACATAAAACACGCCGGCCTGCACCCGCCCGCCCAAACGGGCCCCCAACCCCAGGCCGTGCGGTGCGTGGTGGTGCAGCTCTATATCTACCCTTCCCTCCCGCCGCGTGCAAGCAGTGCTGACCACGGCTCGCCACCGCCCACAGGCCAACGACCGGGCTCGAGAGCTGGAGCGAATGTACCAGATGCGACGCGGCCATGTTCCACAAATCTCGATAAGCGATGACAACCACCACGTTACCGAAGCCATAGGCGACCTCTACGGCGGCGACAGCGACACGGAGCCCAGCAGACGCACCTCGCGCCCGCTGAGCTTCGTGCCCAGCCCCAACGGCGACTCGATCCAGTCGTTTGGCGCCTTCGAGCCCTTTGACCCCTTCCCCACCACCCCGCCCGCCCGGTCGCCGCTGCGTCCGCAGATGGCCACGGCAAGCACGAGCACAAGTACGAGCACGAGCACGAGTACGAACATGAGCACAAACGCCAGCACAAGCGCCCGTCCAAACGCCATGGCCACGCCCGCGGCCACGCCCAAGCCTGCCGCACCCGCGACGCCCACCAGCCCCAATGGCACTCCGGCCCGCGCCCACCACACCCACAACGCCCACAGCGCCCATCATCCCAACAATCAACAGCGCCCCCTCTCCCCACCCCTCTCCCGCACCAACTCAGACTCGTCCCCAGACCCCTACCCCTACAACCAGCTCGACTATGAGGCCAGCCCTGCCGGCCTGGCCCAGGAGCTAAGCAATCTGCAGGCCATCCGCAGAATGTCCATGGGCGTCAACAATGCCGACCCCGACCTGCCCTCCTTCAACTCCCCTAATGGGCCGCCGTCGCCCCCCGCCTTCTCCGAAGATGAGGCCGCCTCCAACCAGTTCTGGGTGCCCGCCCGCCTGCACCCCGAGCTGGCCCCGATGGAGTTCAAGACTTTCATTGAGGAAAAGGTCAACACAATCAGGCGCCGCTCTGCCGACGCCGACTCACTCTCGCCCGACGGCGCCCTCGGCCACCAGACCTCGGGAGGCGGCCTGCGGCGGAAGAAGTCGATGTTGTCCAGGCAGATTGACAGCGGCACTGGCTACAAGGACGGTGCAGAACGGCTTGAGATAAAGCGCTCCGAACACCATCCCCCCGGCGCTTTCTCGAATTTGCAAGAGCTCGAGCACATCATCGAAGATCCCACCGCTATTGGGCGTCGCATAAGCCTCTCTTCCAAGCGCGCCAGTGGAGATGCAGAAGCTGGTGCCGAGGGTGACGTTTCCATGACACCTGGCAAGTTTGGCGGCATTGGCACGCTGAAGCGATCAACTCGAACCACCTATAGGCGTGGCAGCCTGCGAAAAGGAGGCCCGCCGCTCTCCAGACGACTAGTCACCCGTCAAGCAGAGACTGACACCGAAGAGTCCCCTTCCACCTCGCCAACCCATCCCCCTGATGTTCCGCCACTTCCACTGGCTCGAGTTCAGTCCGAACCTGTCAACGGGCAGTTCGAAGGACACTCCAACTTCTCCAGACCTCGCAGACGCTCCCCCCCTAGCGCCGAGCCCAGACCTGACTCTACGGAAGATCTCTCCCGGCCAACATCAGCCGAGCAGACCGCCGAGGAAATACCTAGGCCGCAGCCAAAAGCATTCCACTCCAGGATTGCTTCAAATGGTCGAACTTCAGCACATTTACCAGGATATAATAAGCCCCCAACCTTACAGTCACCGGTGCCCCAAATCATCGAGACACCCCCACCACAAGATTCGGATAGAAGGCAGCCATTCCTACCTCCTGAGCGTTATTCTTCGCGACAGCCTCCACTACAACAACAGCAGCAACAGCAGCAACCCAATGGGCCGCGTAATTACCCCCAAAATTTCTCGACCAATCAGCAACGTCAATCACCCCAGGCTCGACCTAATCGACATGCCCAGGCAGCTCAAGCATCTCCCATCAAGCCAGCGCAATCGTTCGACGACTTAGTTCAACATCCGGCCCCACTCCCTGGTAGCGGCACTCGGATAGATTCTTTATCTATCATACCCAATCTTCCAGAAGAGAAGAAGTCGGATAAGAAGTCTAAAGACAAGAAGAACGACCCTGACGGACCAAGAAAGACTAGCTGGGGCTGGCTGACTGGCGGCGACAAAGATAAGGAGCGTGAGAAAAAGGAGAAGGAGAAGGAAGAAAGGGAGAAAGAACTTGCCAAGAAGGTGAAGAACAAGCTAAGCAAACCACAAGAAAAGGGCCATGATGATACAAGACTTGATGTGCTGCAAACATCAATACATGGTACTGGTAATCGTGGACGAGAAAGCGTTGTTCTCGATCGTGAAAACGTCAAGCTGGAAGAGGAGCGGAAGAAGGAAAGCAACCGGAAGACCTCTAGCGATGGGAAGAAAGAAAAAGAGCCCGGCCTCCTTTCATCAATATTTGGAGGCGGTAAGAAGAAAAGTGAGAAGGAGTCATCTCACAAGAAAGCGTCCTCGCGCGGTCTCTCCCCAGAACCTCCACCAAAGATCTTGAAACCTGATATCGACTACAATTGGACGCGCTTCTCCATCTTGGAAGAGCGTGCCATCTACCGCATGGCCCATATCAAGCTCGCCAATCCTCGCAGGGAGTTGTATTCTCAGGTTTTACTGAGCAACTTTATGTACTCATATTTGGCCAAAGTTCAGCAGATGCATCCGCAAATACAAATTGGCAACTCCAAACAGGCTAGGCAAGCACAACAACAGCAGGCCGCACAACAAAAGAAAGAGCAGCAACAGCAACAGCAGCCGCAACAGCCGCAACAACAACAGCAGCAGCAGCAGCAGCAACAGCCTGAGGAGTTTGCTCAGTATCAGCGGTACCAACAGGTCAGTGCGAACGCTACAACCTATCTGCAATGATTCGCTAACATTATCCTCAGCAGCAACAAGAACAGTCTGAGAAGGGTAATGAATGGCCCAGTGCCCATCAGCAGCAAAACAATGCCGGTACACGGCAATCACCGGAAAATGGCCATCACATTCAAAGAGACCAATATGGCACTGCCTCTGACCAAATTCCGCGTGACCCTCATCATTCCCAACACAGTGCAAACGGCGGCTATAGCGTTGCTAATACCCAAAACTATCTTGGGCAAGGAGGCAAACATGGCTATCATACCCATTCTGATTCCGATCAGAGTAACAGGGCCGATGATGATATGTGGTAGCGCCATTAACATCGAGCGCAAATGCTACAAGCAGGCGCATCATTGAAAGTAGGAGGACTATAAGAGACATTTTCACTAACCGAACATGTTAATTTCATTGAAATATGCAACATGGCTATACAAGCCTAAGCGTCCTTCTTCTCTGTACTATATATATCTTCTTTCAGTTTTCCTCATATTGTCTAATTTCGTTATACTTGCGTGTGGATTAATCGGGAGTATTCAAGGTGAGAAACGACGGGCGCAAGGGAAACGCAGAAATGAACAGAAAGATGATTGCGATGGAACACGGAACGACAATGCATCTGTTGGAGCTATTTAATCTGTAGATGTGATGTGGCGAATTGATCGTGATGGTGCCGACCTACGCATGCACATTTCGCTCCTCCGAAATCGCGATCTACATTTGTATATATCCATACCTGTCAATAACATCCCATCATAAAATCATCACGTAGCAGTAACGGACGTAGGAGATTGAGAAGTGTATTATGTCAGCATTGACCTGGGACCGAGTTGATCTGCTTACAGTTCACTAAACTAGTTGCTGACTAGACCCATATGACCTTTGTGTCACTTTTTTCAATGCCCCTCCTCTGTCTGACTGTTATGCAGTAAGATATGCTCTTTTCAAGCTACTGAAGAACACTCCAAAAATCCAAGCACTTACCTCATTTGCGTCACTCTAAACATGTCTTCTTCCGTTCCTAGTGCCGCTGTTAGGCTTCAGCCAACCTATATCCCTACCCCGGAAAGTCTAGAGTCACCTGGGACTCAGGCCGTCATTGATGCCTTGCAACTCATAAAACATATTGAAGGCGGATATTTTGCTGAAATCGACCGCAATGCCCTCCTCATACCAAATCCGTTCACAAGAAGCAATGGACCACAAACCGCTGAGCTGCCCATGTCTGGAGATGCAACCAAGAGGAATGCAAGCACAAGTATTTACTATCTGTTAACTCCTACGACACCGCAAGGGCATTTTCACCGGAATAAAGGACGCACTATACACACGCTTATCGAGGGACGCGGGCGATATGTGCTGATTCATGCTGATGAGGAAGGGGGCAAGAAGAGAATCGAAACTTTCGCCGTCGGGAAAGATGTGGCTAAAGGAGAAAGAGCAGTATGGGTCGTCGAGGGTGGTAAGTACAAAGCCAGCTATTTGCTACCTTGCATCGACGATCGTGATGTTGGAAAAGACCGGCTGTTGATTAGTGAGGTGAGTCATGTTTTTTTATTATCTTTCCAAACAGAGATTCTTCAGTGCGTGTAACATATTAATAAATGTAGACCGTTGTTCCAGGTTTTGAGTACTCTGACCATGACTTCTTAACCCTGGAGAAGTTTGAAAGTCTAGTGACGCATGAGCAAAAAAATGAGCTAGAGTGGCTCGTAAGACGAGAGTGAGGAAAGCCGAATTCGAAAGAGAGCCGGGAAAACGTGACGGGAATGAGTAATTCCAAATACAAATTATGGTCTGCAATAGTCAAGTAAATTCATATTGTATGGCCCGCGAAGATTTCAATACTCCATTGCCTCTTCAAACAGAGTTCGCAACTGTTCCCTTTCAACTTCCAGGTTGGACATTTCTAAACTCGGCGCGAGCATGAGTACTCTGGCTTGAGGAATGGTTCCTTCAACGAGACCATCCAGATCTCCCTTTCCAAAACCTAGTGCTTTCAACCCTCTGGGCTGATCACCCAGCTTGATCAAAAATTCCGCCAAAGCTTCACTCAGCACTTCACCCGCACTTTCTCTCTTGACATTTGAAATATCGACGCCGAATGCTTCAGCCGCCGCTAAATGCCGCTCTGGATTGGATGCGCCGGTGAACTTGAAAACTGCAGGCGCGGTCACGGCAACGGATACGCCATGCGGAATGATTGTATGGTCAACTTCGTAGCCCTCATGCTTGTAACCCGGATTCTGGCCTGAGATAGGATACGACATGCCGTGACAGAGGTGGACACCTGCATTTCCAAAGCCTACACCAGCTAGCGTAGCTGCTAGGAGCATCTGGCTCTGTGCTTCGTGGTCTTCCGGATCCTTTACCGCACGAGGGAGATACTTGACTGTATCTTGCAATGCTTTGAGCGAGAAGATGTCAGAAATCGGATTCGCACCTTGATATGCAGGACGGTTGATTGGGTTTGTCGGTCTGGGTGTGCGCTCATAGTAGGGTATCGCCGTCCAAGACTCGAGAGAGTGACAGAGAACATCTAAACCCGAGGATGCGTGAACGGCGGAAGGCATGGTGCGTGTATTGAGCGGATCGACTATGCCCAATGTTGGCTTCAGGTTTCGATGTGCAATGCCAGTTTTGGCGCGTTTAGACACCATGTCAAATATAGCTGTGCCAGTTGTCTCCGAACCTGTTCCTGCAGTCGTAGGGACCGCAACAAGTGGGAATAGCTTTCCTGGGATAGGCATTCCCTTGCCCAGAGGTGCATTGACAAAGTCGAGAAAATCAGCTTCAGGGAACGAAGTGTAAAGGTTCATCAATTTTGCAGTATCGATTACGCTACCTCCTCCGACAGCGAGGAAGGCATCTGGCCGCCAGGGCTTGGCACATTCGATGGCCTCTTTGATCGAATGATCCTTTGGCTCTACACGCACTTTGTCAAAGACTTCATATTTAACACCTTCTCTTTCTAATCCCTCGACAACTTGCTTCATGGCATCCAACTTCCTTACAGTCGAGTCCGTGACAACCATGACACGTTTACTGCCCAAGTTTTTGAAATCCATGCCAACTTCCTTGGTGCAGCCGGAACCGAAGCGTATGCTAGATGCGGCCATCTCAAAGGCGTACTCCTTTTGTTGGGCATGGTCAATGGGTGTTGCAAGATGTCGCCGTGCTTGGTGGATTGTGGATGGAGTCTGTTGGTGATAGTTTGGGTTCGAATGACAAGGACAAGACGGTGGATGGGTGAATTGAACGGTGCGAAGGAGGTTTACTGCACGCGCTGCACGTGTAGGGGATATGCGGATTGCTGGGGATACGGCCATTTTGGATTAGTACAGCGCTTCGTCAATGTGTGTTCAAACGAGCCGAGTGCGCAATGAGGGCGGTGATTAAGCAATTGATATCGATATTGTAGGAAGCCCAGCTATCTTGGAGACTTCAGATCCTAGAGGAAGCTCGATATAGGACTGACGGAAAGCCAGCTCATCTGAAGAACGCGCAGCCGTCATCATGTCTGTCCACAGACGAAGGCCGAGGTCCAGTGACTCAGCACCATTCCAGATTGGGTATGCCGGGGTGTGGGGAAGGGTGTGCATCTCTCATGTCAGATCAGATCAGATAGATATATCATGGCGTTGTAACAAGAATGTATTGAGCGCTGGAGTATATCCATCGTTTTCTAGTGGTAGGTGCCGGTGTGGAGACAGACTTCACTCCATAGCCCGCCGCACTCAGATTTGGGCGCTGTACTCTCCTGATCCGCATCTGTCCTATATGTGCAGCCACTCACCGATGACATGAGAGTTGCAAACTCCACATTTTTGTCCAATATGGGTAGATGCGGCTTTCTACAATGATTACTGGTCACGGAAGTAAACAAGGGATTGCTCAAATAGGACCACCATCCAAGCCCACACGCACCCATAGATTGGCAAGCTACTCCACCATGATACCCACCAACGCCTTAGCCGCATTGTGTAGGGGCTATCATGGCGTAATTGAGTTTGGCTATCTGCCTCGAGCATCGTAACATCACAGGCCACCAATATACCAAGCGGCGAATGTGCGACCGGACGAGAAATGTCAAAAAGCGACTACACATGTATGATAGGCGGTGGCGGATAATGTTTGTTGTCGCCACCCGACACTTTTGTCGCGCACTGTTACATCCAAACAATTGGGCGGCATTGACGCCAGAACTATTTTAATCGCGCGGTAGTTTATCATGCCACTCTGTAGGCGCAGCCCAAAGCCCTCGTTTAGGGGTCATGGAAGAGGGGTTCCTAGGTAAGCAGGCCATGTTGCAGGTCCTCACATATCACACCGGATAAACCAATGCTTTCAAGGCTCGTAACGCCTCATGGGGAAAGGACCTCAGCCGAAGACCACAACCCTTTACCTGTAGACTGGCTTGATGGCGGCTGTGTTAGATTGTGCGCATTGCACACCACTACCATTATCATAAGACGCCCGTCCCGCACTCAAATTTTGTTTTCTAAACAGCCTTATCAAGTAGGCTAGTAATTCTTACCTCGTTTTCGAGGAGTCAGCGAGACCCTCGCATCTTGCACGCACACCTTGTGGAAATAGTCCAAGTCTCCCTTGGCTGAAATTAGAGCGACTGCAAAGAGTGCACCTGGTTCCCAACTTGCTGGGCCCGCAGCCCCCTTTGCTGATCAGTTCCCAATGGTTCAGCCCTGCGCCATCTGCCCATATTATGGTATCGTCGCCTCCGTGTGCGAGCGGGCTCATTCAGCCCCTCACCAACACCCTTCCGCCCTCATACATTCATCTCATGGCAATGAGTGTGCAACTTCGCATCAACAGCCTACAGGAGCGGCGACCTAGTATTAAAGGTAGTGCATGGAATCTTATCCGCGCAAGTAAGGTTCCGGAATCTCCCACTGCTTGTGGCTGATTCTTTGCTAAGTACGGGCACTGCTTCATGGCATCATCCTACTTTGACGTTGGGCATAGTGTGCAAAATTTTAATCGTGGACCTACCCCAAATACCCCGGCAGTCGGCACCCCCCATCCAGACAGCGTTAACCTCGAGAAGATTCTTATCCCTCAATCTCTACTGGATCCTAAGATACCCATCGATTCCCTACATGGAATGCACAATGATGGTAAGTGGACTTCCTTGGGTTGGTTTGAGGATCTCAACTAACTTTATATTTCTGTGCTTGAAGGTGCCATATTGGTCCTCAGACACTTCTATCTGGATCTCTGCGCCGACAGTATCTGCCGTCTATACACTATTGTTCCCGACCTTAGTGATTCTAATCTACAGCTAGGATCCCCTGATCATGCTGATCAATCAACACCAGACACCGGGACTAATATTGTTCGTGCATGGTTCCGCATTATGGTACTCGACAACAGTGAGGCTACAACACCTGAATATGCCACTAGATCGAAAAGCATCGATCAATTCCTACTCATTTATCAAGCTAGTCAACTAGAAATGTACTGCGACTTTTTCGAAAAAGCCTGACGCCCACACGCAGTTCAATATCTTCGCGTGGCTATCTGTGCTCAAACTTTAGCCGGCGGAGATATAAAGAGGATCAATCTTCTTGGAGGGACGATACCGAGTACAACGGAGGGCCTCAGGAGGACAAAGCCATGTTGGAACATCCTGTAGGTTTATCTAGAATGGTGCCGAATTCAGCTAATGTCGATAGCTACCGTTGGTTCCCAAATCTCCTGACACCGTGGAGTCTTGCAAGTATATGTTCCAATTTCGAGGATTATACAACCATTTGCAAGCTACTTATGCTTAGGCTCTACTCTGAGCATTGGTATGATCCCATGAGTATCCTGACGGAATGTACCACAGATATTTATATGGGATTTGTGCCGACTAGCAAGGGAGATTACTCTGCGTATTTAAGATTACGTAAAGAGGAAGAACTCTGGGTCCAGCGGCAATTTCAGAACTATCTGTGTGGGCAGATAGCCATCGGAGATCTATTGACACAAGCTTTCCTCAACGAGATTCGGAAAAGGACAGATCGATTGTATATCGTTGCCTACGAAGGAACAAACGCAGATGCAACGGTACATCCGACAGAGCCTGACCTTTTCATATGTTGTCACCGCTCAGCAACGGCTCATGAAGAGTTACAAACAGTTCGATATAGTACAACGATTACCCTAGAAGATGTCAAAAACAAACTACGGCGTGGCAAAGTGACCATGTACGACCCGATAATGGTCGATTCCTGGCGGTTTATCATTATCGATCGAGACGTTGGGCTGCCGTTTCAGTTAATAGACATCGTTCAGAATACTCTGCTCATGCTCGTGGGCGATCCTTCACCGCGGCGGATTGCTAAACGCGTGATCCGCGAGATCATACCCGCACTAGTCCAAGAGATATTCTTGGAAGAATCACTATCGAGGCGTCACCTGATCTCAAGTACCCGCCGACGCTTGATGTGCAATATGAAGGTAACAGACAAAGATGTTATGACCCGGACAGGACCGTTATTGGGGCAGACCGGGCGGGGCAAGTCTCATAACAGAGCTTGCGGGATACCAATCGCTTCATTCGACGAGTTGTGGAGGATATGGGGCGTTGTGGTCTCATCGGCCTTTCAACAGAATGTGAACGACCCCAAGCGCGACCTCTCGTCCTACAGGGCGCGGATGGCTTGTACGATTTATACTTTCCTTACAAACGAGAGAATGCAGCTATAGAAGCAGAAAGTACTCCTGCTCTTCCTCTTCCTCCGAGAAGGTGTCTACGGGACTTTGCAGCGTCATATAAGGAGAAGTATCCCAAAGCAATTTTGACAAAGGGCTCAATTGAGACACATTATTGCGCATGGCCAATGCCCGCTATCAAATCACTCGGTCGCACTGGTTTGAATTTTGCGACATGGGAAGGTCACGTATATCACTGGAACGCAATGCGTGAATATTCACCATGATCTAACAACATCCTAGCATATTTCCTAAGGATGCGGAGCGTAAGTCTGCTAGTCTGATTGAAGAAATGCTAAAACGAGGTTGGAGAATCAATTTCCCCCGACCGCGCGAGTGGGGGGCTAATACCGATGAACCGAAGCTTGAATCGCTCTTTGAAGGGGTTAGGCCAGCATAGATGACGTGTCTAGTAATTATGGCCGCTATGAGGATCTGGTGGCCTTTTATTTTTTCAATTTTGGTGGAAATCAATGGTCTTGATCAATAGCATGCAACTTCTTTGACTTGACAATATACATCAGAGATTTGGCGATTACTGAAACTAGTAGTACACAGTAGGTAGTGAAGGGTTTTGTCACGGGAAGCGGCGGGGTTATCACCAGATCAGGCTAAGGCTGAAAGATTCGTGCGCCTGCTGATGATTTAAACGAGCCAGTGCTACTTCGTACCTTGACCTCGCCGGGGCATTTATGTATGCGCAAAGTCCTTACTATCCACTCTGTTCGTCATGCGTATATGTATCTCAGATGGTATACATATCTGCATCCATGCCTAGAACTTTTTTCTGAACTGAATTGGTGGCGCCATAATATCCGGAGTCGATATCCACCGACTGAAGTACTTATGTTGCTACTATCAAAAGGATAACTTGCCTTTTCTTCTCATGTTACCTTAGTGAGTGTGACACAAAGCAAGAGGGTGGCATGAGACGACAAAAAACAGAGCTTTAGGGCATGCCACTATTCTTTTCGAGTCCTTGCCCCAAGCAGCATGATCGAACTTGTTACCTCTGACTAATTTATGCATAACGCACCCTAGTGCCCACGGTCGCATTATTCCGGTTAAATATTGCATTATTCCGCGATTCAATATACCTTTAGACCAGAATGCTTATATCATTTATGAAGTTTGTGAGTGCCGCTCAATGGCTAGCAGCAACAACTTCCTATATTAGTAGAAGTTGGAAACGGAATGAATTCTGCTAGTTTTGTTTCTTCAATTCCTTATTTTGTTGGGGAGATCTGGGAATAATTTTTTCTCAGACATCGTGTTCCACTAGGGTAATGCACTGGTTTCTACAACAGAGAGGTAAGAAACCGGCATGCTGTGTTCTCTTTTCAAAGTGGTCTTGTAACATGTACAAAACGAGAGCGTATATGGAGGTACAAGGTCTGGTGAAAGTGTACTATTCGTTTCTTGGCATCTAAATTTGGATCTCCTAACTTGTGCGTATATTTTGCCTTATCAAAGTATCTCTGCTCTAACCCGTACGTATGAATCCGCATTCGTCACATATTGTCTAAAAGATGGACCGACAGACCAACTTGTCAAATCCCTCATTGAAGTCTACGACTATTGGTTAGCACTGGCAATGTTAGGCTTTCTAGGAGCTAAAATGATCATATTGCAGAGAGATTGAATGCAATACACGTGCCTTTGCTAAATCACACAGGTCTGTTAGACCCGTTCCTTCATTTCTTTCGAAGGCCTCGCCAGCCTCGAAATACCAGTCGCACCGTATGCCAATGCTCACGTCCAGCATCCACTCCATTTGCTCTTGCATTTCCGGTATTTGCACTGCAAATTCACGGAAAGCCGGCCAATGGATAAAGTCAAGCATCGTTATGTGATCCATAAACAGTTGGTTTGGTCTGAAGAGTCGTTAGTAAGGTTTGAAATGTACACCCATGTCAAATGTAACCCTACGTTGGTCTCAACCACTCGGGCATTGCTTCATATGTTTCAGGTGATGGCGAAACCATCCATCTCATGAGGTACCAGAAGATATACATGGAACCAAACGCTGTAAAATCGTTGCCTAAGTAAGTATGAGCGTGATCAAGATAATGACACAATGAAGAGGTTTTTTATATTGCCCTTTGGAACACTCGCGCTTACCTTTCAGTTGTGTGCCATGGACCATGCCAACAGCCCACCTTGTAAGCACTCCCGAGTATTCGAATTCGGACTCATCAAAAAGAGCTGCAATGTTTGGGTGCACTTCTATGACGAGTTCTGCAGGTGTGCCACTTTCTATCATCGCTGTAGTCTTCTGAAATAGGCCGCAGAATGCTCCTTTTAAAGGGCCTGGGTCTGGTTTTGTATTTACGGGCATCATGGCCCAGATAGGGAGAAATATATTGTTCACCTGTGCATCTTGAACTTCGGATGGGTAGTTATTAGCTCTTACGCTACTCGAAAAGGGCATATTGCCGAACATATTATGAAGATTGAGATTTGGATGGATCCGGATCGAGTTGACAATTGGTTGGCGGTTATCGAGATGAGTGATTCCATGGGTCTTGAGCCTCTCTTTGATAACAAGTATGTTCTGTAGAGATATAATCTGACCACTTGAAATTCCCATATGAGATCCAGTGGAAGCACCCGCAGAGTGTAAATTATCTGATTGAATAAACATCTTAGGGTCCACCAATCCATCCGTTTCGGTATCAGTTGTGTTCTTGTCTTTGGTGTCGCTTGTGGATCGAAGGTAGTCCTCTCGGTTAAACAATATGGATAGAAATGGTGGACTCTTCGATTTGATCATGGGCGCTGATTGTTTGCATTCCGAAGAGGATTGCATTGATGCATCTATTCGACCCGTTTGAGGGTATGGTGTAATTGTCCTAAATCCTTGTGCCGAAGAAGGTTGCGAGTCATGTCGGTATGGATTGGTAATACTGCCACTGGATTTGCCTAATGGGTCTGTGCCAATACCACTTCTAGATGTGCTTGTAGGATCTATGTTAAGTGAACTAGGAAAATGTTATCGTGTAACCAAATCGAAATCGAAGAGGGCTTGAAGGAGCATACCTGGGGGAACTGCTCATCATACGACTCAAGGTAGCAGGAGATAGCTCCTTACTACTTCGTGAACTTGGTCACCAATCCTTAGTCTGGCTAGTATAGCCGAAGCTTGTTCATCGGAGACTGTGCGTAAAGCTCTAATGATGCGCTCTAGTTCTGCCTTATTTGTTACGCTCTCTCTCCTAAGAAGCTTCATGCGCTCAGACCTCGTCACACCCTCGGGCACATCATACTGGCAAGCTAGGTGTAACTCGTTGCATCTCATACACTGTGGCCTCACGCCATCGCACTACAAATTGCTTGGTTACTGGCGACTAACACGGAAAAAATCCTGGAACATACCTTGACTTTTCCATTCCTACATTGGACACAAGCAACAGCAATCGCTTGTCGCTTCTTTCTTTGGTCTGGGGCAAGTCGCTGCTGCCCCGGCTCGTCCGAAGCAGGCGCGATAGGTTGCCACCGCTCTGTAGGTTCCATAGATGCCAGGTAGGATCGTGGCGTCGTGATCTGATGGAAGATCGGCAGACAAAACCCCTTGGCGATTGCTGGAGTACTCTGTGTCCCTGCCTTTGTGTTGGTTGGACCGTGGGTGAGTCCAAGTGCCACTTGCTTCGGGTGATGCGTTTGAATTCACGACCACATTTCAAGTGGATTAAATGGCCATTTGCGGCTCCAAAGGGCCCCGTGATGGATATGGATCAGATCTTGATGAAATTTCCCAGAATGCTCATCGGTAAAAAATATCCGACGGAGTACATTTCCTGGCCAATGAAAAGCTGCGTAGCTATGCTTGCTATAGAACGCGTGCAAACTGAATTACTGTGTTGACAGCTATAAAGGTAGATGGTCTGCATCTTCCAAATCGTTGAACTGGTGATTGCAGGGTGAGATGCGCGGTACCGCAGCAATCCTTAGCCCATTTTGATAACATCTATTGTCACACGGGTTTAGCATGGCAAAACTAGCGTTAAGCTAGGTATAATTATCTAGATATATAGTTAGCATTGGTATTGAAGATGAACTTCTATACTGTTTTGTTTTGTGGTTTGCAGAGTATGGGTACATCCTAGGCGCATTTTTTTTTTTGACAGAAAAAAGATAACGAACCCAACAAGATAGGGAAGAGTATCTATGGTGCTATTTGGTAGAAATCTGTATTCTTTGAGGGGAACCCAGGAATACCGTGTGTACCGGATGAGGATGCTAATATTCAGAGAACTATGTTCAACGTATAGAGACTCGTTCTTCAGGATTTGTACTGTTTGAGAAGGTTACAGATTGTAGTAGATGTGAATTAGGAGTGATATCGTGGAAACTCTTGACCAAATTCAATGTGTCAAGGCACAACTATTCGTGTGATTAGATTTTAAAGTGCTAAATGCCAAACAAGACATGAAAAATCGGAACCCCCAACCCAGTCTTTGGGGTTTTTTTGGGCTCTTGTATCATTAGTATGTAAAATTCAAAGTGATGTCCTCAGGCGAAGAGATGAACGAAATATTTTCTTCCTTGACTAAGCATGCCACATCAAACTGTCCCAATGTGGGTAGTTGGTTGAGGAGGATATTCAGGCAAGTGCGTCGGATATGCAGTAACGATCCGTGTTCCCTCGGTCGCGTGTCGTTCGATTGCAATATTATATTTCCTGGACCGGCTTTAGTAACCGACTTAGATCGTTCTCTAGCACTGATATAGTATCTCTATTTTGTCTTCCCCCCGCCGGGGGGGCCCAGAATGGGCTCAACACGTTCAATTTTTGACTGTGCCCAGTGCAAGCGAGGTTGTCACACCAAAGCGTTGCTGTGACTTTCTAAAAAGGAAGTTTCTGAATATAGGCAGGTCAGCAGACAACTATATGTTGATAGTTAAGCGATGTGAGGAGCGAGGGAAGTGGAATGCAGGAGCACTTAGTCCACTTTTCGTGGCCGTTCTGCGAGGCGAGGTGTGCGTCGCCCAATCGTGCCCTACCCCGAGCCATAACCTGCCAAATGATCAGTGTTCACAGCTTCGATGCGAAACAGGGGTGAGTTTTAAGTCTTCTGTCATGTCGCATTTAAAAATCAAATGCTAGTGCTCTGCATCCATCTGACAAGGAAGTTTAGTATTGACAAAATAGCGGGAGGCTGACACCATGACGCTGAGATATGGAAGCCCACGTCAGCTTTTGGCTTCGGATAGTCCGGATATGGTAGCACACAATGGAAGCTCTGGAAAGTCACTATTTTTACACATCAAAAGGTGATAGAGGACATTTGAATATACTGTGAGCACTAAAACTCTAATATTGATGCACTGCAAATTGCAGATGATCTACAGCAAGGGATAAAACACCAGGGCGCCAACGCTATCAAGAACCCCAAAATGCATAGCATGGCCACACAACATCTCCCATGCAAGCCGTATAACGAGTAGTGTACATGTGGTATTGAAATAAATGAGACAAGAAAATATTGTTGGCCAACAATGGGCGAAGGTCGAATCAACGGGTACTCATCATCTCCACATCAGAATCCTCAAAGCTCTTTCCCCTGTTTAGTTTATCTTTACCCATCGTGTTGCCAAGTGCTGGAAAGCAGTATCCAGGGTGAAATACTGTGAGCACACCAACTGCCAAAACAATCATGGCACCCTCAAGAATAATGAACTCAATCTCGTTGCGCATAAGCTCACTCCTCCATCCGCCAGTAAGCTCAGGAATTCGATAAACACAACGAATAAAGATGCCGAGAAAAGCAGTAATGACAGCACCAATGAAGCAGCGGAAACTTGTTTTATGAAACAATATCATCGACTCGCTGGATAGTCCGTCGCGGTGGCGATACGTGCGGATTGTGTACTCAGCGAGGAAGTAGCCAAAGAAGGCAAGAATGACGACCTGAAATATGACACCAGCAATCATCAAGTCTGTGCCAGTGTTCTGCAAGTCGGAGCCGTCATCTGCAGTGGACGCGAGTCCACCGCCAGCCCCCTGAAGGACGAGTGAAAAGATATCGCCGGCAATAAAGATACGTGTGTACCAAGCAGGGCGAAGACGTGACCATCCTTCTCCGAAGCTGAATACAATGTGCTTGAGTGTGAGGTAGATGCCGGCTGAGACAAAGGCGGGAGAGATGATGAGACAGCAAATCTGGATGATGAAGCCATCGCGGTTGAAAGGATCGTCATAGAGCATTAGGCGGCCACCGTATCCTACTGCCTCACCGACGCAGCCAAGACACAGTGCAATCTGTTCATCATTAGTTTGATTGTTACTGAAGATGAAGAGTCGTTGACATACCATGTAAGTCCATGTCTTATACTTGATGCCGCAGAATATCTGCCAAAAGAAACAGACACCAAAGAAGGCAGCAAAAAAGGCATTGGCACCAAGGTCCGGGTAGTAGCCATATAGAGTACCTTCGATGGAACACGTGTAGGGCTGACCATAGACGTTGACAATCTGGCCGATCTATGAATATGCATTAGCGCCCAAGTAGTATATGTTACGTTGTAAGATATTCACCTCAGTACAGTTGTGAGGGTTGGGAGGTGGAATAGTCATTGTAAGGGATGAGGCTAGGGGGGGGGGACTGAGATGAAGTGCGGGTTATAGGAATAGTAATGCTCCAGAGTGATGAAGAGTCTGCTGACAGCAGCGAGGTGTCCATGTCTTATATCCTCTGGTTCCCGACGGACGAAATGTTGTTTCGCATTTGTTGATGCATGGCGTCGCAGTGACTAGGCACTACTCCTTGGGCACAGCGAGTGCGCGTAGGAGGCTGATGTTGAATCAGGCAAAGCCTTTCCCAAAACGGGCGAACATGCGAGTGCAGGGCTGTCAGATTACCGTTCCACCGACCAGGTCGGCATTCTTGGCGGGGCGCCTGTGCAGTGCGTGATGGGTACAGTAGGCATGTGTGGCGTGCATCATTCATTGTAATTAGGTACATCGCAAAGTTATCCCGGATGAGTTTAGGCGGTGTGATCGGGGGCTGAATCAGCGACAATTGTGCGTCACCGGTTTGGAGGCGGAGCATGGAGGGAGGAGCGGGCTTATCGGTCATCTTAGCAAGTAGATGGAAATGTAGACTTTTTTCTGTTGATGGAATAGCAGGGTTTGGGATATTGGCTTTGCTGAAGGAGCCTTGGAGGCATTGCGCCTGGTTTGGATTGATGCTACTATTTGCCGCCTACAGCACTCTACATCCGCAAACAATGAACACCGCTACCCGCCTCAAAACACTTTGGAGCGGCTGTGTATGCGCGGTAACCCGTAGATACGGCACTTTGAGACTTGCCGAGCCAGTCTCTTTGGTCTGGCGGAGCGCATAGAACTTGGCGGGCTTACGGGTTGACGTGGCCTTGGGTTCGCCGGGGTGGCAGAGCAGCGGAACTCGGGGCAACATAAGAATCCGACCAACTAACAACACTCCGACCGGTGAGGTCATACCATGTGGCCCCGCCCACTGTACGGCCGTTTCCCACGCTCCGCCCGACACACATTAACGAGTATCTATCAAGATTGACGCGAGACATCCACGGATACACGGCCGGTTTCTTGGGGCGGTTGCTCAACAAGCCTGGAACGTTACAGAGGAAAGTACCCGATCTCAGTTGGTGGGTGTTGATTTCTGCGGGCTCATCCCAGATGACTTCATTTTAATACTGTCTTGAAGAATATAACGGCCCGACAAATTATCATCACAGATACTGTAGAAGCACACTTGCATTTCCAGGCGGCGTTGCGCCCACCTGTCTGAGTCATGGCACAACCAACACAACCGCCGAATGATTCGAGGTGCGGCGCGGGGTAGGCAAGTGTTGCCGAGGGAGGGCCGCGTCACAGCTTCAAACCTCACTGCGACATCCCCGCACCCGCACCCTGCCGCCTTTTACCCCTCGGGACAGCCACGACAGCCATACCTCTGGTCCAGAATAGCCGTTCCTGCAATTCACGAATACCGCCAAATCTTTTGAGGTCTTATAGTAGACGCAAGGCGGGTCGAAAGCATCAACAGCAGCCGGCCGAGCATTGATAGCAAGGAGCACCACTCGACAATGAGTTTATGGAAACTGCAACTTCTATGTATCATCTTACCACAGAGATAGGTGCCACATTCAGCAGATACAGAAGATAGCCTTTGGGAGGTTGCTCGGGGTTGACGCGGCTTGTTTCGCAGGGATGTTTCAGGCATCGCTTGATTCCCCTCTCGTTTCATGGCGCGCACCCCAGGCTTGTGCGTTCAGGACTTATCTTCACGAGTCCTCGCAATTGAATTTCTCCATGTTACTCTCTATTGAATACTCTACATACACTGGTCAGGGCCATGAAATCTGCACTCGGCCTCGCTCTCTTCAGTAGAGCAATTGCTCTGACAAACAGCAAGCCCGACCTCGTCAATCAAGAAATTCCTTTAAAAGACGCGTGTCCAGCAGACTCACGACTGGTCGATGGTGAATGCCAACTGACTACCTACGATCCCACCAGCAATTTCCCATCTGCCATCACTTTCGGTGCAAACCTCTCCCAGATATCCCAGACACTCGAGGAGGCACGATCCACAGCGTCACAAGTCAAGGATTTCCCATGGACCTTTTGGCCCGAATGCTTTGCCAGCGAAGAGAATTCAGAGCCCTATTGCACTTTCAGTGACCAGAGCTTCGCCTCAGGTCGAGGGATCTTCATCTTGACCACTAAACCTTTCGCATATGCCATGTTGGAAAAGCCCGCATTTACCAATCCAGAAGTGTTAGAAAATATAAACCAATACGATAATCCACCCTTTGAAGTGCGGCAATTTCCGAACAGAGGTCGAGGTCTTGTAGCCAACAAAACCCTCCACCGTGGAGACCAGCTCTTCGCTTCTACACCTATTCTCATCACCGATAGCGATGCCTACGACCTTTCAACCTCCGAGAGACTCGCACTACTCTATCGAGGCGTCGAGACGTTGCCCTCAGACACCCAGGCAAAATTCTGGGCCCTTTTAGGCCACTTCAACGACGACCCAGTGGATGACAGGATCAACACTAACAACTTCGACCTCACCATTGATGGAGTCAGCCAACAAGGATTATTCCCCGAGATTGCAATGCTAAATCATGACTGTCGGCCAAACGCGGCTTACTTCTTTGACGAACAAATGATGACGCATTACCTACATGCTGTCCGCGACATTCTTCCAGGAGAGGAGATTACCATTACGTACATTGATAATGAGAAAGATAAAAAGACAAGAATGGCTAAACTAGAAAAAAACTGGGGTTTCAAATGTGGCTGCTCGACGTGCACTGCACATGCAAGCTTTGCAGCTGAGTCAGATAGTAGACTTTACCAGATCACAGATCTCGCTCAGAGATTGGACGACTGGTCGTCTGCGTCTACAGCGACCACAGAAATTGCTGAGCTTCTTATATCTCTGTATGTCCAAGAAAGATTGGATGCAAGCCTTGGATTGGCATATAAATATGCTGCAGAAACATACAGCAGTTTTGGGAAGAGGTGGGAGGCGATCAAGTATGCAAGGCTCAGTGCTGAGATAAGTATGCTCGACAAGGGTTTCGGGGATAGTGACGTTAAAGAAATGAAGAAAATGGTTGAGAATCCGGAAATGACTTGGAGTTGGAAGAAGAGGGTTGGTCTTCACAAGGGTTGTGGATGTGGGCATGCGCATTGAGTTATTAGCGAAGGAAACCTGCATATATGAATGACGGCGTTTACATTACTCACATATTTTCTGGGGCTGCAAGGCGTAGCATGTAAAAATGTTTATATATAACAACTTACAAACGACTTTGAATCTTCTCCAAGGTATCACCAAGTGCATAATCGTTTCGCTTTGTCTTGCTTCTGACCTTCTCTCCCTCTTCTTTTGTAACGTACCGCGCTTCTACCGCTGGGTTGTAATCGAACTGGCTTGAATTCCTGACATCTTCATCACTCATCTTTATGTTCTTTTGCCCATCGGCGCGCTTGTAGACATTAACCACCACAGCCCCACCCAAGCCCAGGTTGTGCTGCAATGCTATATCTGCATCATCCACAAGCCTGTTGTTTGCCCACCCTCGAAGTTGCCAGGTAAGCTCTGCACATTGTGCAAGACCTGTCGCGCCGAGCGGATGACCTTTGCTAATAAGCCCCCCTGAAGGATTGATAATTGGTCCCTTGCCGCCATATGTGATATCGCCATTTCGTACCATCATGTGTGCTTCCCCAGGTTTGCTAAAGCCAAGGCCTTCTAGTAGAATTAACTCGTTGGCAGAGAAGCAATCGTGTAATTCGACGACTTTCACATGCTTCGCACTAATACCAGCCTCTTTCATAGCAGCCTCTGCAGCATGTTTTGACATGTCATAGCCTACCAAATCTATCGCTGATTTGGAGTATAGCTGTGGAGAATCTGTCATCAGCGCTTGCCCTGCAATGAGAATAGCTTGACTCTTCAAATGGGGCCTCTCGTCCAAAAACTTTTGAGAGACTATGACGGCTGCGCCTGCCCCATCACTGGTTGGGCTGCACTGCAACTTCGTCAACGGAAAGTGAATCATGGGAGCCTTTTCGATTTGCTCTAGCGTGTAAACATCTCTGAATTGCGCGTAGGGATTTTTGCTACTGTGCTCGTGGCTTATCCTTGCGATCTCGGCGAAGTCGCGGGCTTCTGCGCCATGCTTCTCCATGTACTCGAGTCCAGCGTTGGCGAAATATTGAGCATTCGGAGGAGAGTCGGCGATGCCGCGTGTATCAGCCATCATACGCATTGAGAGGCCCATGGGGCTGGGACGATCGCTGTATTGAGATTTGATCGAGCCGGGCTGCATTTGCTCGAAACCTATCACAAGAGCGCAGTCAATCGCACCGTTTTTGATGAGTGTGCGAGCAAGATGAAGACCTGTTGAACCTGTGGCGCAAGCGTTGTTTGTGTTGTAGATTGGGATACTAGAGCAGCGTTAGTCTTTTGGGTTGAATTGGGCTTTATGCCTAGAGTCGGGCTGGGTTTTTCAAAACATACGAACTCATACCAAACTGGTAGAAAATCCTTTGCCCACAGGTTGTATCACCGTAACAATAGCACGCGACTCCCATTTCGACGTCGTCATAGTTGATCTGAGCATCTAGCATGGCTTTGACACCTGCCTCATATCCCATCTCTGGATAAGCACGCTCCTTTCGGGGCTTGATGAACCTGGTGAGGCCTACACCTAAAACGTAGGCTGGTATGTTCTTCTTTGGCACCATGGTTACCAAATGTTGTCACAACTTTCCTCTCAAAATAGTCTAAGTCAGTATATGCCCATAAATAGTTTGTTGGTTGCTTAAAAAAAGGCATTCCTACTCTTGTTTTTATGTGCCACAAGCACAATGCGAAGTGACCTTGAACCGAGGTTGGTTGTCTTACCCCACCCCAACCTGCTCTACTACAAGCATGATAGATATTGCCGCGCCTGCACAGCACAATTATTGTCACCACCCCAAAGTCGCCATTACCTCTAGTTGATTCACCCAAATATGCAGCGCGACCTGGGAGGCTAAATTTGACAAGCGCTTCAGTACTTATGTGTTGGCTCGCTGCAGACCTCGGGTACCTTGGGATTCAACATTTTGTCTCGGACTCTGGGCACACTCAAAATTTCATGAAGTCGTGGGGGGAGGGAGGGAAGATGGATACTAAGTACGTCCTTCTTCATTTACTTCTTTTCCTATGCCTCGGAAATTTTCAAGGACAGAGGCTTTTTGCCCTGCCCGTTTCGAAACGACTAGTGTCTAGACCAAGTCAAAATTGCACCAGAATGCATGAAACGCTCCAGCAACCAATAACGTTGCACGTACTCTAGATTACTACCTCCAGCGCTTCTAGCCCGGCCATCGGCCTACCTCCGCACCCTTGGCATGGGATTGTTGCAATCTATCTCGCGCGCCAGTGTGAGCTCTACAAACATCCCAGCCATCGCAGCGCATAGGGACCACATTTTTGAACTATAAAAGGTTAGCCTGGTCCAATTATCTACCTATCTAAGATCTGGTGTTAGATATTGGTCCTGTTTAGCCGAGACTATGCCCAGGTCAGACGTTATGCCTGACAATGGTAATTATATTGAGTCCTGTGAGATGCCCATAGATGCCACCTGCCTAATCTGAGTATATAACGGTGTGAGCCGCTGGCTTGCGTAGCTTTACGACCTACGGCTCGCTCTCTATCATTCACTTCTCACTTTCAGTTCCTAGTTGAACGTTCTTCTTGTCGTTCTCTGCCGCCTTGACGGCTTATTGCATTGGTAGGCTGCGCCACACACTCATTTTTATCAACCAGTATACATTTAGAGAAATGGTGCGTTTTTGCATTGTCGCATCGGCGCTTTTCGTGCTTCGGGTTCTAGCTCAGTCCACGACCCCATACACAGATGCGAAAAGCGGGATTACATTCAATGGGTACAAAGATGCCTCAGGCTATACGTTTGGCATCGCACTGCCAGAGAAACCTGGTAAAGATTTCATCGCACAAATACAGGCACCTGTTACAAGCGGCTGGGCCGGCTTCAGTATGGGCCAGAGCATGGTAGGGAATTTGCTTGTGGTAGCATGGCCAAATAATGGAAAGGTAGTGCCGTCATTTAGGCTCGCCGAGTGAGTGTTTACTCATCTATTCCTAAAAGTAGAAAGAGTTAATATAAGAGTAGCGGTTACACCAGCCCAGCCGTCAAATCGGGTAATTATACTATGTCGCCAATTCCCAATGGCACATTCGTCAATAGCACCGCATTCTCATACACCTTCCTTTGCTCGAACTGTATCAGTACTGATGCAACTGCTGGTCTAGCCATGTCACCTAATTTAAGCATCATGGGTTGGGCTTTCTCGAAAGGAGCACTAACAGATCCTGCTTCCGCTTCCGCTACTCTATCTTATCACAATGCAGGATTCGGTGCCTTTAGAATGCCCATGGACAGCGCCAAGAGTGCCAAATTTGACTCTTGGGCAGCATTAGCTACAAAGGATGGGGGTAATTCTACTGCGCCACCTTCGACTGCACCAGGTTCCGGGAACAACTCCACTATTCCAGGCACTGGAAGTAACCAAACTGCAGTAATCGCAAATGCTACTTATGATTACATTGTGGCCGGCGCAGGGCCTGCAGGCATCATCGCAGCCGAAAGGCTTGCTGAAAGCGGCGCTTCTGTGCTTTTGATCGAGCGTGGAGGCTCATCACTTGCATCTTCGGTTAATGCCAAGACTTTGGACTGGAATTCGTCATTGACCATGTACGACGTACCGGCTTATGGGTATTACCTCAGTGATCTTGGCACGCCTGCATATTGTTCTGACACTGCGGATATGGCCGGCTGTTTGCTCGGTGGAGGCAGCTCCGTGAACGCTATGATGTATGTCAAACCTCAAAAACGAGATTTTGACGATAAATGGCCTTCTGGATGGAAGTGGAATGATGTTTCCTCTGCTGCTGACCGTGTCTGGGAACGTAATCCTGGTGAGACGTACGGCTCTATGGACGGGAAACGTTATAATGACGAAGCATACGTGGTGCTTTCTCAGTTCTTCTCTGGCCATGGCTGGAAGGATACAGACTTTATCAAGGATCCAAACCGCAAGGTAAATGTCTTTGGCCATCCACCATGGCTGGAGGCTGATGGTCTTCGCTCTGGCACCGTTAAGTCGTATCTTCCCCTAGCCCAAAAGCTTTCAAACTTCAAGCTCATGCTCAACACGAAGGTGATTCGTGCTCTTCGCGAGGGATCATCTGTCGCCGGTGTTGAGATTGAGACCGAAGGTGGCAAGCGGGTCATTTACAACGTCAATACAGGAGGCAGTGTTCTCCTTGCTGCTGGTGCAATGTCTACGCCCCGAATTTTGTTCAATTCAGGCATTGGTCCGGCACAACAACTGAAGACTGTTGCCGCAGGAAAGAGTGGCGTCGAACTCCCAGCAGAAGCCGACTGGATCGATCTACCGGTTGGTGAAATCAAGGACCATCCAATCTTTACGGTCAAATTTAACACTACCAAGCCAATGTACTCCGAACCAAAGACCGCGTTCACCAAGCCTAACCAAACGACAATTGACCTTTTCGCCAAGGGTTCAGGGCTTCTTGCGCAATCAGGGCAGCGCCTAAATTGGTGGACCTCTGTGAATTCGACTGAAGGGAAAGAGATTTTCTTCCAGGGAACTTGCAACGGCCCCTCCAGCAATCAAATTCAAATGAAAATATATATCACTCATGGCGCACAATCGGTGGGTAGTCTCGGCATTACAGAAGAAGGCGCTACTACGTTTCTTATTAAACCACATATGACGTCGGATGTGGATAAACAAGCTGCTATCACTATGATGGAGCGACTCATCAAAATGACCACGGGCAGAAATTCGACTCTTATGCTGATCCCTCCCACCGGTGTGACTAATGTGACGGGTGCGGATCTTATCAAAGACTTCAAGACGGGAAGTCATTACGTCGGCACAGCAAAGATGGGCAGCCAAGGTGAACCAGGTGTTGTAGTCGACACTGACACCAAAGTGTATGGCACTAAGAATTTATTTGTGGTTGATGCTGCAATGCACCCTGATCTGCCCACTGGAAACACTCAAGCTATCGTCATGGTTGCAGCTGAGGCTGCCGCTGCCCGTATCCTTGCAATTCGTGGAGGCTCCGCAAATGACACCGCGCGATTACCAAAGCCGACACAAATCGCAAGCCAGCCCAGTGCTCCAATATTGACCGGAGGGCTTGTTGCCAGCTCTTCCAGTCTCGTATCACCCGTGGCTCCTACAGCGGCTCCAACTCAGCCTAGTAACCCTATTACTTCTAAATCGGCCATCCCGTTACCACCAACTAGTACACAAGCTCTGTCATCCACCCCTAGTTCCCCAACAGAATCTACTCTAGCAGCAACACCTGCACCATCCAACCCGGGCTCGGCGCTTGCAAAACCCTATGATCGCTATGGCGGCGCTAGCTACTCGGGTCCAACTCAATGTGAGCTTCAATGGAAATGTGTAAAACAAAACGACTGGTACTCGCAGTGCATCTCTGCAGCTTAACCTCGGTGGGAATGGGCGGGCTAATTGCATAAACAATGCAGTGCACTTTGAAACTGCGATAAAAAAAGAACGAGTCGCCCCAGAAGTTGCTGAAGATGAGGAAACTGTTGTGATGATGGAGTAGCCGACGAGGCCAAATTTCCCCAAACCTACGTTTCTTGATTCTAAGACGAGGAGAAAACGTAGCCCATTTTTCTGTACGTATATATTTACCTTCTTTGATAAGGTTCTGCCTATCGTCTATAGACTGTTTGAAACAATTTACCTTCTGTTCAAATTTTACCGGTAATGACATGCGTTCTTACTATGATGGCCATTTCTCCGGTTGCGTAGCGTTTGGCGATGCTAAATATAACGACGAATAGCAAAGAACGGAGGTATATTAGCAATCAGTATTTACAATCACGAAGGTACTTGACATCATTACTACTACTCGGTGTACTGTCGGAAAAATAAAGTCAAATATTTGTATGCAAGGCACCCCTCCAGCAGATCTAAGAATTGAGGATTCTTATGTTACTTAAACTGGTGAGATGGGTCAAGGTTTCAAGATGACGGTGAACCAAACTAATGATTGGTCTCATGTGCAAAATCATGCATACGAATACGAATGTTAGTCAACGTTAGGCTCGTCACGCTGAAAAGCAACTCTTAGAAGGCTAGTACGGTTAGTGCCCCACCTACTCCTTTGAGACTGTGCTGACACTGATATGTTGCCACCTAATTCCAGATTTATCTTCAACACTACCTACCATTACCGTCGACGAGTGAGGCGAAAATGGAACCTACGATATTTACACCCAGGCTGAAGCTGATGTTGATAAAGACGGCGGAGAGGGGCAGTCTAGAGCTTGAGTGGCTGCACGAGATAAGGAGCAATGAGAAGACTACATGGTGGAGGTACGTTTTTATTCCTACCAATCAAAGATCACTCGTGCATGCTAGGCCGGATCAAGCATTAAGATATCCATAGCATCGCTGGACAATCAAAGATCCTCGAAGATACAGAAAGAGTAATAAAAGAGATTTTGCCACCTGTTATTGCTCGCGATGATATGAAGGACGACAGGGTGTATAGAATCGTATATTCAGTGTATGAACTCTTACCTTCTGCTGTTGGCGAAACCAACCTTTCCGATCCAAAGAGTCACCCAGCTCGTCTTGCTGGCCTCGTGACCATCCACAAAGATGGAACAGGTCCTCCGTTCCCAGCACACCTCTTCTCGGAATCCACCTTAAACTGTCTCGAAACTTTAACAGTTGAGATTGGCTACCAGTTCCTCCCTACCTTCTGGAACCGTGGGTATGCTACTGAGTCAATTGCCACAGCCTTCGCCGCATGCCGTCAAGCGAAATCATTTTGAAAACCATATAAGAGGATTTATCTTATAGCGGTAGTGAATGCGAAAAACACAGCTGGCTTGAAGGTCATGGCAAAGAGCGGAATGAAAGGGTTGGGGCTGTACGAATGTATTGGTGAGCCGGTATATTTGGCTGGTAAATGGAGAACTAATGAGATATTGTACATTTTCGGAATATGGTTATTAGAGTAAGGTATCACTTCCATGGGCTTTTGTCTTGGCTGAGTACTATGCTTTTAATCACCGGCCATGCCGTATCGCTAAGTGTTCTTCGTAGACATAATAGCAAAAAAACAATGTGTTATGCATCAGCTTGAAACGGCGGACCGCAGGCGAGTAAAGTCACGTCCAACCAGTACATTGGGGACAACGATGTAGCTTCTTCGTATCGCACACAATTGCGTTACTATTTATCCGTAACTTGTGCCAACTAACTTCACTTTCTATGTTTATAGAAATGAAAACACACGGAGAATGACACGCAGTATATCTAAAGAGAGAAACATTAACATTGTTTTGCTAGATCATGACAATTGCATCCTAGATGTCGCAGATTTGACCGTGCTGAGTCCGCAAAAATGTGTCGTCGCTTTTGATTGTATGCGTGTTGCAGCAGGTAAAATAAATAGAGACCGAGTAGTTATCTCGAGGTCGGGTTCTGCGGCTCCTTCTAACATTCTTGATTACAAAACGGCGCTGTCGTCACGCCATGGTCTGAACCTACACTCTTCTTTTCTTGAACAACACGGAGCTCTTAGTAGCTCATGGCAATACTCCATCCAAATGATACTGAAGGCGACGCTTTTTATCTGTCAGCACCTCCTTTGCAGCGTTCACATCTTGCATCCTCTTCGTAGCGGCTTCTCGATCTTCTCCAGATGCCCTGTCAGGGTGGATATTGAGAGCAGTCTGCCTAAAAGCGGAACGAATACCTGCTTTAGAAACCTGCCAGTCGTCCAAGCCTAACAATTCGTACAGTTTCATGTTTCGTGGCGGTGGAAGGTTATAAGTACGAGAGGACAGAATGATACGAGGAGCCTCTGGAGGGGGGGGTGGTGGCACAGTACCATCCGTGCCGACTGGCAATATGGTGATGGTGGGTGTTGATGGAGCAATTGGTGATGGGGAAGGATCGTAATTCTCCTGGTTAAGCCAATCTGGATCATCTTGAGAAAGAGGGAACGGTGTACCTTGGGGACGAGGAGATGGGGCAGGCGTGGTATTTGCAGAATCTGACCTAACCGATAGGGGACGGCGTCCATCTGCCCTGAGCCTTGTGGATGGTAGCCCTGGTAGCCTATCCTCTGTGTCAATTCTACGTCTATTCGTCCTAGGTAGCGGCGCATCAGTTCTACGACGTGCGGAAGCCGGTCCAGGCGATACATTTTCTGCGGTAGCATCGACAAATATACTGAAGTCTCTCTTATGCCCACGCCTCTCCTGCAATGTACTTGGGGGGTTCTGCGGTATAGAACGGTTGATCTGAAGCGGCTTCAGTCGTGTGGTGATACGGCGCTTGGAATTGGCGAACATGGCAGACGAAGCTAGTAAAATGTTATAGACTGTAGGTAAAGACCGTGAAGGGAAGGATTACGTGTAAGCGTACTGAAGTACTTATCGACGAAATCTAACATTTTTGTGAAGATTCAACCTTGAACGTCCTTTGTACAAACTGACTCTAACAATTGGGCTGGCCAAACAGGCATGTGTAGATTGAGTTGTTGACGAAAGCAAGGATCGGTGGGAGGAGTAACGAATGGATTGGAAGGCCATATGAGAAGAAGAGTTGAGGTGAACAACCGAGCTGAGACCCGGGGTTGATCCATTGTTGTGAGAGGAAATAGTCCTGATATAGAAGTAGTTATTGGCTCTGGCGACCTGGGTCCGGGCACTCGTGGTGAATTCGAGTAACCACGCGCGGGGGAAAATTCGATCTACCAAAGCATCGGAGCGCAAGCAAGGACTACCGATGTGCGATATACTTGTTTGAGTTTCCAAAACTAGCTGTGATTTCGAAATAGCGTGACCTTACCCAGCATTCACCCGATCAAATGCACGTTCGGAACCTTGTCAACTTCCTGAGGTCATAAATACCGAGTCTTAGTAATGGATGGAGGTAGAATATCTATAATCCGCATTTGTTATTCGCCACTTAGCCTTCCTACGAGTGAAAGCGGGGGGTCGTTTGTTTGGAGTTAGAGTGGGTTGCGTATGCTTGGGCGTCCCTCATTCATGAATCTACGAAATGGAATCATTGGTTTTGGTACAGTGGGAAATTAATCTCGTGTAAGCCTCAAAGTATTTTTCGCGGCAAGATTTGCGTCAAGAAAATTGTCAGGGTGCTGGAGATTAAGGTATGCTTTATTCAAATTGTATGTAAGAGACAGTGGGCAAGTGATTCACTTACAATGTAAAACTAGACGAGATGAAAGCAGTATCTATTTTCTTAACGCAATAACAACCGCTTCAAAGTCAAGTTTGACTCTCTGCAGAGCGTGCATGAAGCAAAAGATGAGCCTCACAAGGGCCGGGCGGTACTATAGGGGAACAGCCCCAGAATGTTGAGCTGTCCCGTACATGTGGCTAGCCCATATCGAATAAACCCCGGATACGACTTTGTAAGTGGTGCACATGGCACTCGAAAACACGAGTTTCGCTATTACGAGACGCCAGTCTAGGAGTTAAAAGCCTGGCAGATTCGAGGAAAACCGATTGTGAGGAACATGTTTGAAATCTTTTGCAGTGCTAGTTGTAGATGATACATGGGCTTCTTGTACCTCTTGATATAGTGTCAATACCACGGCGGGACCTAAAAATCAAGGACGAATGTCAAAAGCGGGGATACGAATATCTATTCCCTCTCCTTGAGGGTTAGCAAATATGCTTTACTAAAGGCATAACGTAGGGTCGAGAAAAGACCGGGGTGAGGACGTGACGTATTGCTATTGCTTGCCTTTCTGGAAATTAGGGGAGACTCGATTGGTGACAGCAAATCGACGAACATGCTATTTCAAGGTTTCCAGATCAGGGTAGGCCTTAGCTTGGCTGACCCTACGGCCACTGGAGTGCAGGAGAAACGGAAAGCCTAATACTCTTATAGAAAGCTGAAAAAGAATATGGCAATCCCGGATAAAACATAGACTTGCATGTGAAGTAAATGGAGAATTCATGATGAAGCCTGTCACTCAGCCTTTGTTACGCAGGTGTCTAGCAGGTTTGCCGGTAAGAGGAGTGGCCAAGCGAGGGCTTATCTCTTAGGTAGGGGGCAAGGATGCAGCAGAAGCTGATCTGTTTGGACAAACACGAGGTCATTTGAAACATAACATGGCTCTCCCCGCTGATAAGCGTGAACTAGGCGTAAATCAGGCGTGAAGGGCGGGATATAGTGTAAGTTGGGATGGAAAGCCTCATGAGGTGACGCGGAGGGAGTGGGGCCAAATGAGATATTTAAGTCCAGAGTGGCAGGCACGTCCCTCTTTCATCAAAACAAAACAAAGCCAAAGCGAAATATGATCATGCACCAACATCTCACAAACCTCTTGCTGTCGTCTCTATAAACCGTTACTTTTACGTGTATGCCAACAGGTGGGCTTGCCGTATGAATCTTCACATGAAGCTAACAGAGCCCTTCATCCATGGGCTGCGGGGAAGATGCCTGGGCCGAGGAACTACAACGATGCGACGATGCCGAGTAAGCGGTCTACAAGACAGGCACAACACAGCCAGCATATGCGGCCTTCTTTGATGTCCAACCTAAACGCGACAATATGTCGGGACCATTGAGTATCGGATCAAAAGCGGCTCGAGCGCCTACCGCGACGCGTCTGCGACAGATCGCCCTGGTGACGAGAGACCTTGAGCAAACGAAGCACCTTCTCGTAGGGACAAGTGAAAAACAGAAATGAGCTGGGCTGACTTCTCAGGCAAGCGTCCTAGGCACAGAGGTGGTGTATGAAGACGCTGCGGTTGGCCAGTGGGGGCTGAAGAACTTTCTCGGTACGTCTGTTGCGTCGTCGTACAAACAACGCCAACTCATGTGCTTCCGGTACCGCTTGGCGGGGATATGATCGAGGTCGTTGCGCCCATCAAAGAGGGGACGACGGCTGGCAGACTACCCGAGAAGCGCGGCGAGGGCGGTTACATGATCATCATGCAGACCGAAGACGCGACAAGGCGGCGACGACACATTGAGAAGACGGGCCTGGCGAAGGTCGTGTTCGGGTACGAGGAAGGCGATGCCGTGTGTGTTCAGTACCATCCCAAGGGCATCAAAGGTATGTGATCAAGGCGGCGCAGGACAGGACGCGGACAAGGTTGGCTGACAGCGGCAGGCGGCATGATGGCAGAACTCGACAGCCATGCGCCAGGACCGAACAATCCCACCCCGCTTCAGACACGCTTCCCACCGTGGCATGCATGCGGTTCGGACCACCGGGTGTATCGTGCCGGGATGGAGCGCAGCGCACACCTGACACTGGAAGGCTGTGTTTTGCGATTGCAGCCTGGGGACAAGGACCGCGAAGGCGCCGCGCGGCAGTGGGAAGAAATCTTTGGCGTGGCACGCAGTAGGGACTTGGTAGCCTTCAACAACGCCAGAATGGGCTTCATAGGCGGCCTCCAAGGGCAGCCAGAGGGGCTAGCCTCGATCACGGTCGGGGTCAATGGCAAGGAGAGGCTGGCCGCCGTGAGGGAGCGAGCAAAACGAGCCGGGGTGTACGTAGACGGGCGCATCCACATGTGTGGCGCGTGGTGGAATCTGGTGTTGACGGGACAGGGCGATGCTATCCGGGGCAAGCTCTAGCGGGCGCACGCTACACAGTATCACAGTTGCCAAATTGCCATGCAGACAAATCAGGGAGGGCCACTGAGGGCCGCGATGCGACATCAACAAGAGGGCCTGCTCGTTCCGTTCTTGGCATCAGCGTCCCCGCTGCCCACAGCCCACCAAAACGGCCCAGACGTCATTGCCCAAACAACACGTCGACCAAGACGGGTCTCAGAAGATATGCACGATGCGCTGTACCTCAGCACCGGCGGCAAAGCAACAGGAGCATTCCCTAAAAGGAGTCAGCGCGCGGGTGCTGGAGAAGTTGCCACTTCCCGCCTTCGTTCGTCCCTCCACGCTGGCCGCCCTCCTGCGCCCCCTCCCCCCAAGTCGTCTGCCTCATTCGGCGCGTGGTTGCCTGAGCTCGTGACAGCAACCAACGCGCGCACGCCCATTTGGGCGAACATGCTCGCAACATGAAACCGGCCACTTTGCAACGCCCTCAACAAAAAACACGCAACATCCTGGACGTCAGAGGTCAATGGCTCGTCGTCTCCACCCAGGCTTGCACCCGCCAGCGTTCACGAGGCTAGCCTGCAGCTGGCCTAAGGATGCCTCGCGCACCGCCTCGCTGTGGCCGGAGCCCGTCGAGCCATCCACCACGATCTCCCCAAACCACATCAATGTCGACTGTCGGTGCACCTTTCCGTCCAAACGCCCTCACCCGCGCCCAGCATTGGTGCCCGTTCGCCTCATTGTCGAGGGCTATCCTTGACTCGCGCCCAAGCTTCCCCAAAGCTAGCGTCATGTTTCCCTTCTGCTCCTACGCGCACACGACCACGATGACCAATTTCGCCTTGCCTTGTCCCATGATTACCAGCTGACGGCATGTTGGCCAGGAGCCGATAGTGTGCAAGAGGAATTCCCACAATACCCCCATGACGCCACTCTACTTGCGATAGCCACAACACACTTTCACAGTTGCTCATCGCATACTGCCTACCATGTCTGCCGCCCCTGCAGAGCGTGCTGGCCTGCCTTCGCCCACATCGCCCTTATATCCTGCGCGACCGCTTCCTCCCCGCCAGTTCCCCCTGAGACGCTACTCCTACCACGCCCTGTCTGCCAAACAACCCCACCAAGTTCGCCCAAAGCCACGCCTCGAGCCAGCCGTACTCCCCTGATTCGGCAATGTCGAGGTATAGAGACTACGACGAGGAGCGCTTCGATAGTGTCGTCGACCTCTCACGAGGCCATCGGTCCCGCACCCACGATGATTACGAACCTTCCCAGACTGTTGCTGCCAGCTCTGTTGTAGATCCTTGGTCACAGTACAATACCCGCGTATGTATTGCGTTGCCTCATGCTTAGATTCCGCTAATTGACCAACAGCATCACCCCCCACCGTCCACCCCCCCAAATTGGTCTCCGGATCTACATGGTTACCACGGTAGCCCCAACACCCCAATCTATACCGCGCATGCTTTCGAGGGTAACTACCTTCGTAATGGTCTGGGCCCTCGTTGCGCATCTCCTGAAGCTATGATGGTGTCTAGTTACTCTCAAACACCGAGCCCGCCCCCGCCATCAGCTCTAGCCTCCAGCACAAAAGGATTCTCCGCCCTTCCAACTGATAGCCATACAGACAACCATGCCGCATTTTACGAACACCGCAGCACATATCGGCATGGCAACTATAGGGGACCCCGAAAGCACAAACACCCATCGGCGAACCGAGTCCCATTTCCGTGCACCGCCGTCGGATGCTTGGAAGTCTTCTACGAACAAGAGGACCTACAGACGCACGTGTCTAAAAAGCACTCCAACAGCGGTCGTTTTCCGACACAGCGACGTCGCGGCACCGAGCACTACTCACCTACGGATACTGATATAAATTACAACGTAGGCCAATGGCTAACAGCTGAGCATGGTGGCATTGCCGATCACAATGCTAATCTACAGAAAGAACTTGACATCGAGCAACTTCCTCGTCCTGCAAAGGAAGTCTTTACTCTTCTCAAGGCGAAACTTAGTCCTGCCGACTACTCTCGCCGCTGTGATTCTGGCTTCACACGCTGGGAGAACATTGTTCAACAGCTGAAGGACAACCAGTACGTTGATGCCCTGACTATATATCGTATCCATGCTGACACGCCTAAGATCTGACGCCTACCCTATGTACGCCATAGTCCTCGAGCACCTTCGTGCTTTCGTGCATGTCATCGATGATGCTGCTTATAAAATTTGCCCAACAGGATCGGGTACTAAGCACGGTCGGCCACCACAAAACAAGCGGGCTGGGTCACGTGGAACCGACCGAGTTTCAAAACGAAGTGAACGTCCAACATCCCTCGCAAACGGCACTAGCGGGAAGTTTCATGTTGCCACTGATGAACAAACTAAAAAGAATGAAGGCAGAACAGTTGATTGCCCTATATACAAGTATCATCTAATGTGCCACACTACTCCACCGTGTCAGGGCTGCCGAGTAACTGTAATGTCTCAAATCCGAAGCCATCTAAATCCGACTCGTACTGCGACACATAGAGGCTTCCCTGAATTTGTCGAGCAATGCTCTCGCTGTAAGAAAGACTTTGTCAATGGCGATGCCTATAAGCAGCATAAGGATGCCATGGCTACTGAAGATCGCTGCGAGTTTCAAACTCAAACTAGGGGAGATATTATTATACCCTGGGCCCGACAGTATCTCGCACTCTACCCCGATGCCACTATGGTACCTATTCCATGGAATGATGAGTATGGATGGCTACCAAATGATGTTTTGGCACAGTGTATCCCCGATCGTTTTTTAGGAGAACGCCAGAGTCAGGGTAGCTCTCCGACGCACATACCACCGCCCGACTCTGAGCCTCCTGACGAACCTGAATATAGCGCTACTATGGGCCACGTGCTTTACGACTTCATAAACCCCACTTTCACTCGTACTCCCCACTCCTCAACCTCAGTTCAAAATCAGCACCAAGCTGCCACATCCAGCTTGCAACCGCCCCATGACAACACCCTGTCCTGGCAGATCATACTACAGAGCTTCCTAATGCATCAACGAACACTCAGAGAAGAAGCCACTTACCTCACTCCTGATCAGCTGTGCTTCATTGTCAGCGAATGTGAGAACACGCTTCGAGTCTCCCGGAACTATCAACATGCATCGCGGCCAATAGCAGATGAGCTGATCAACCATACCGCCCTGCCAACTCGGGACAGCAGTTCATCGTGCGTGACGCCGAACCAAACCCCACAATCGCCAGCTCCGAGCCGCAACGCAATACTCATTACGCCGAGCCAGGGACAGCAGTCGCCAACCACCATTCATGAGCAGGCCACAGCACCTAGCACGAGCACACAGCCAAGTAGCCCTAGTAATCGAACATGGTCCTCGGGTAATCCCAATTCGGCATATACTGATCCATCATCAGCCAGCGACCCTACGCTTCTTAGTCCTCACACACCGTCAAATCGTCGAACGTCGTTACCATCGGCTAAAGTTGAGGATCCGCTGCACCTACGCCACGAGCTGAGCCGACGTTCGTTGCAAGAACACTCTCATGAGTCCGTTGAGTCTGTTGACCAACTGCTAATTGACCCACAAAGTGAAGGCAACAACACAAACTATTACCCTTCCTACGGTCGATACACTTGACTTGACCTACATCATTTGCCCGTCTCAGATTCTTGCCATGTTCAATAAGTCGCTATATTTATTGGTTGAAGTGATAACCGGATGATCTGAGGTGATTTTCCCTCACTTCTTTTGACCTCCTCCCAAGGCGTAAGCGCTTGCTGCGTTCGTCATTCTGTCGACCCACAAGATAGCCTGAGGCATATTACATAGCAATGCAAACACATTTTTGAAAACATGAACTCAGTGTGCTGACTACCTGTACATCTTTCCTGTACTGTATAATGACAGTGATCCGTACCGGAAAACGCCGCGGTGAGAGTCATGGATATCTATATTTTTCTTACGCTTTATGATATACAGCCATGCCTCAGGAGCATGCAAGTCTTTGGTATGTAGCTATTTCATAGGACGATGGGGCAGCATGCCGAAGTAGTAGAACAAACCATGTCTATCGATTTCCTTGCGCAAGAAAGGGTATGCTACGTTCATACTACTGGCCACCCGCTTGAAAAGTTAATCTTGTTTACACCAAATCTCTTTTGCCCATCTGCATAACCAACTCGCGTATCAACGTAGTGGTAGTATAACACCGGGCCGAGACTTGGATCATAGTAGACACCTTGACCACCTGGTCCGTAGACCCAGTTGTGGGATTCCAAGACGGTAGTGCCTCCACCCTCAGTGCACTTTTTACCCACCTTATCAACGAACCCACCAGTGGCACTTGTGCTCCTGCAAACCTGAATCTTATACTCTTGACCTGCAGCAGGCCTATTCGTGTCAAAACCGCAGCATTTGCCGACGGAGAAGAACAAGTAATGATAGTTGCCATTTTTGGCGATAAATGCAGCTTCTTGTGCATGTTCGCCCTCGGGCTTGAAGGCAATGGGGACAGTCGAAGAACCGCCCACGGTTCTGACGGGTGGATTCTCCATGTTTATGGAAAAGAGATCGGCCCAGAACGAGCCAAAGGACATGACGAATTTCGACCCATCCCAGTAGAGCGCACCATCAATGGCATTGTAGTTTTTGCCCTTGCTTGAACTGATACCGGTGGTGCCGAGATCATTCCAAGTATCGAGGTTCGTGCTGGTTGCAACACCAATAGCTGAGTCCTGGACACCGAAGGAAGATACAGAGTAGTATAGGTAGTATGTGTTGCCGACCCTGGTAACGTCAGGTGCCTGTCAGACCAATTATTCGTCAGTGTGCTAGCAACTTGGTGATATAATGGGAGTTGACTAACCCAAAGGTCATTCCTGCCATTCAGGTTAATCTTTGAACCATTAGGGATTGCGGCACCCTTGTATGTCCAAGGCCCAGTGATGCTTGGTGCGCTATGGATGGCAATCTTGCCACCAGTGGAGAATCGATAATACGTTCCATCGTCACGGCGAATCAAGGCGGGATCATGAGCATTCGTGCAAACGCCGCTGCATGCCATGGGTAAAGCATATCCATAGACAGCCGCAGCACTAGCGAGTATAGAAAGGAAGAAATCCGAGCGCATTCTGGCGGTTTCGTCAGGGCAAAGAACGAATATGGGAACGGCATAGAAAAGGAAATTCAAAGGATAGCACCATTTACATAGACACACAATCCTACACAATCGAAATCAGGAAGGTGTCGGAAACATCACCTATAACTAGGGGTATAACTGGAAAGAAATTAGCATCCCTGCTCCAAGCTCATAGCCCAATGGTGGAAACATCGCGTTTCAACCTGAACATGGGCTTGGCCGGTATGGAGAATTACTCCCGGGACTATCTACCCGTTTAATCTATTTAGAGGAGGTTTGGAAACGCGAACTAGATCTTGTGACGCAGGATATTCCCCGGTAGTAAACATTTTTAGAATGCAAAAGATCATGTATATGATTGCCTCGGCGTAGTTACTAGGATCCAGGACAAAAACAACCTCGAGTTGATAAGTGGCGGATTACAGTGGGCTCTAAAGTCTCGGTGAAAACCCCCACACGGAAGAGCGGGGTCGTGAGACAAGCTTTCGGCGCCACCATCATCAACAAAGTGGGCGCTGAGCGTACTTTTCGTATCTCATAGTAGCATAGAAACAACCAGGACGGTGGAGTGTAACTTGTGTGGCGTAATAGTAGAAAATCTGATGTCGGCAATTATGAAGCATGATTCGGCTGCTGGCAGAGGTTTTAGGTCCTCGCTACCAAGACCGGGGTGCATGTGACTAGTCGGTCAGCCTTTCCCGGTTCAGGCACAATCATATGTAGTGATCTAAAGGCATGGCCTTGACATAATATATATTGTAGCATAATAATATACTCGTAAAAGTAGGGGGCAGGTGCCGACCCGCAGTTGGTGAGATGAGTTGAAAGATATTAGTGAAGTTGGCAGAAACTTGGGCGAATCCAGGAGCCTCAGGCGATTGTTCAGGCAAATGCATAACAATAATAGCTGCATATCTAGCTAAAATCTATCCTTGTCAGCTTTTCAAGCACTTTGTGAATCAAATTGCTTTGGTTCCCGTAGATCATGCGTCATAAAGAAAATAGCCCATTTCGATCTCATTCTATTAGCGATTTCATTTTGACGCTAATCGCCGTATTAGGATCATTATCTTCACGTGAGAAGCTTGACAGGCTGCACTGGAAGGGCATGCTAGGCACCAGCGATTATGATGGCACGTAATATGACTGCCCCGTTTGCGTACTGTTACACACAGAGGGACAAATTAAACGACCTATCAACCCACGCCACTTGTTCAACTCCCCTTAGCTCACAGCCGTGAGCAAGCTTGATCAAACATCCCACGCCGCCGATATCTGAAGATTACACCCTCAACAAAGCCTACTCCCCACCGCTAAGGTTATTTGCATCTCAAGTAAGACATCTCATTCCTTTGGCCGAACTTGATTTTTCTTAAATCAAAATTTATGAAAGTCTAACCGAATCACGCCAGGTCCAGTCAGAATGAAGCTGCTGTCCTCGGTCAGCGCAGCCGCCTGCATCATTTTGCTACCTCGTTCTGCCTCAGCCGGCCCTGCTGCTTATGGTGTGTGCCAGGCCGGATGTGCTGCTGTAGTCATGGCATGCTACGCTGCTGGAGGCTTCACTTGGGGTGCTACGCTAGGTGCTACGGCTCCAGCAACCATAGTTGCTTGTAACTCTGCCTTTGGAACCTGTCAGGCGGCTTGTGCGGCTGTCCTTCTGGCTCCAACGCCCTAAGGCGGACGCGATCTACGGGAAAATACATTGTCGGGGTGAGAGTTCATTACGGCGCAGGATTGAATGAGACTACCTGCTTATCACGATGGTTTTGAGAGTAGAGTAGTCTTCATAAAGCCACTATTAGCTTAGAATGAAATGCAACTAAGCATACTTGTCAGAGTAACACATGAAATAGTGTTTCTGGGCCCATGTTCATACTTGATCCAAACATAAGTTAGTCAAATCAGCAACACAACCTAGGACGTCGATAACGATCCTTTCTCTAAAAGTGCAAAGTTCTTCCGACGCTACAATCTACGATGAATATCACGGCTTTCGATGGTTTTGAATATATTGAGATAAGCAGTGCATTGTGAAATGTAGCACGTAGCTTAGCTAATAGATATGCCTAATCTTTTTACGTAGCGGCGAGAGGTTTAATCCATGGCCCTAGCTGACCACTCTGTTTGCGCCAGGCTCGAAAGTGATGACTCCGAGATTGTATCGCCACATCGCCCAGTAGGTATGTATCAAGTGAAAGCACGGGGTGGCCATCGTAGGACAATACCACACGTACGATTCCAGATAAACATGTCTTTGTCGTCCAGTATCAAATACTGGCTTATGACTTTGATACCTGGGTTCGATTGCTCAACATGTTCTCTGATCCGTTTCAAAGGACCCTCCACGTAAGGGAAGTAGCTTGTGAAATTGCGGGGCGCCGCAAGACGTTGTAATGATGGAAGCTCCTTCGCTGCCGGAATTTAGTTTGATAACTCTGGTGTCGGGTTCATCAGGAGCCAGTCAGAGCGATTCAGCACATTTTCTTCGCTCATACATAGCTCGAGAGATATGATATCATTGCGTTCATATACAGGGACTTTCGCTGACCAGGTCTTCAGGCGACGCATATCGTCAGTAGAGACAATGGCCATTGCATATACGCAAGATCGCATCTCCCTGTAGATTTTCCAACAAGTGCGTGCGAAAGCTGGAGGGATTGGTTGTCCTCTTTTGAGACGGTAAGTCTGTATCTGTTCCATAAGAATAAAATCATAAATCTGATTGCGGAGCTCTCCGGGTAGTCTCAAGAGAATATTTTGTCAGCTCTCTAACGTCGCCCCGGAGGATACTGAACAGGCCTAGGATAAGTTTTAGAAGGGTCGAAATTACCGATATATTTCTTGAAACGGAACATGATGGCTCGGTTGACTCATGTCTTGCTTCAAGGAGATTCTGCGTTGGTTTTTCGCCTTCCCGTACTTGACAATCAGTAGCTGATGGAGATCATATAGGCTCGTCGAAGGGAAAGCAAGTCTAATACATACGTCTTGATCGGGTCAAAGAAATTAATATGAAATTCGTCGAACTTTCGCCTGGCCTTTATTCACGCAAAGACACCTACAAAAAGAACCAATACATAGATGATGAGTATCTTGTGGATCCGAAGATGTTTTTATTTCTCTCCACTTATTTACACAGAACTATGCTGTTGTTGGTTGCAGGATATGGATCTCGGTAAAGTTGTGAGCAACGTCACCATATCAAAATGTGGAAGGGCTAGATATGATAGTGACAGCAGCTAATGCTGATCCGGAATATCCAAAACTGCAGTATAAATGAAAGAAAAAAATAACGTCAATATGTCAGACTACACAGGAAGGCCCTTTTGGTGACTAAAAACGGATGAGTATTTCTCTGTCTAGGAATCACTGTTATGGGGCAACTAAGTGCACAAAAGAAGGCGTCCAGTAGCTTGCCAAAAAATTGTACATAGCTAGTCAGTCAGATCAACCAATTTTCATTACAAATGGCCGATTGTGTTGCACCAAAGCGCATCACATGCGATCCATATCGTGATGATAATATCTACACAACTGGTCCGCCATTGGCTCGAAGCTTACCTCCAAAAATTTGAAGAAACACAACAATAGCCATGGCAAGAGCTACAATAATAGCCTGAATCCCAAATGAAAGACCAAACCCGCTCTTTGCTCCCCACGGTTGCTGAAAATAGCCCACTGCGAATCCCGCAATAACTAAAGATGTTAGTCTATACCGACCTATATATACGACTAATAGGGTTGATGAATGTACCTCTTGCGAAATTAAGCAAACCAGAAACTTCTGAGCTAGCGGATCCATATGAATCAAGTGCATATGCAGTGATTGCAACTGTGGCGAGCATTACACCAAAAACATACATGCCCCATCCCATGATAATGCCCGCATAGCTCAGATGCTTCTCAAGCGTTTGTCCTACAATGATCAAACCGGGGATCATGAACGCGGCTGCTACATAATTAGTGACGAGGCGAGCTTCCGGTTTGAATATGCCATTGTTTTTCTTGACATAACGATTTGCGATAAAGTCGTTGAAGAAATGGCCAAAAAGTTCGCCTAGAGAGACAGCGACAAGCGGTGTGAAATATAGAAAGCCGACTGATTTCGGTCCAAAGCCGTATCCGCCTGCTACAACCGATGTCTCGAGGAGAATAGTGGACGTAATGTTGATACCCACCGCCCACATAAAGCTCATAGCACTAATAATTATTAGTATAGATGCCAACAAGATTTATGGTTTAGCACTCACTAATACACCATAGCCGGGACAATGATCGGCTTGAGAAACGTTGCCAATAAACGGCCACAAGAATGCCGAGCCGTCTTAAAGTACCCCGTATGGTGTTGGATTTGCCAAATACCAATCGCTCTCGACAAACGACCAGTAAATGTTTGAGGTCTGGATGGTTGTTGATCCATGGGCACGGTACGTTCGTAGTAAGTCTCGTCACAGATCAACAAGATTAGGACTATGTCAAAACAACACATCGCAAACACAAGCCAAAAGACAGCTCGCCAATCTCCAGTGCCTGCAATAATAAAGTTTGCAAAGAACGGACCAAGATATGGCGACAGGATAAATATGGCAACCCAGATGCCGATCTTACGTGCGTGCTCATGGAAGAAGAACATATCTTTGACACAAGCAAGGCCAACGACTTGATAAGCAGTGAGTGTGAAACCCATCATTGCACGAAATCCGTAGACTAGAACAGGTAGTGTAAAGTTAGTGTTTGATCTCAGGGTGAGTCGTGTGACACAAATGGCACGTATACGGAGGCAAATGAGTACGTACTGTAAGAAGTTAGCATTTATTAGCCGACCGAGAATTTGTACTTTAGTAGGAGTAGTCCGACAAAAGGACTAGTTAGATTGACTGCCATCTTGTGAAGCAACTTGTTCAGTCCCTCCCTATCTTCGCAGACAACTTCACACACTCCTTTGAGGCGTACACCTAATTTTAGAGTAGGGTTTACTAACCAGACTGGGAAGCTATTAGTAACCGCGCAGGCCAAAGTAAAGAAAGCTCCAGTGACAGTTGACCAGAACATGACAGGGGCCCTGCCCCACCATGAGGAGATGACTATCCAAAAAAGCCCACCGATACCTCTGTAGAAGTCAATATGTGGCAGCAAGTTGTTTGTGGATGACCTACAGCATCAGTACGTTTAAGTTCCCGGCTTCGTTCACTTTCGCAGGCGAGAGACCCCATTCTTGGCCTTGAATGACAATGAGTGGAATGCCAGCTCCACTACCATAGTCGCCTAGAAACGCTGTTGTAGATACCACGGCGAGCATGAGATGCTTTCGCCGCCAAGACCAATTCAGTGGATCGTTGGGATCCGTGGTCGGTTGAGGGATGAGTACAGTGTGACCATCCTTTGCAAGTTTGAGATCGCGAAGCTGGGCATTTTCAAGATGAGCTGCCCCGGTATCCAGAAGAACAACGTCTGAATCTAACCCATATTGCTCTTCTCTTGTGACGGATGCTGGCTGCTCCCTGGTTGTTTGCGATCCTTTCTCGGCCATCTTGCGTGGCAAATTTGCGTACCCAAGACCGAACAACTACAGTTTTAGAGCAATGCGCGAAGATGGAAGTGACTTTTTTGCAGTGTGCAGGTACAAAGTTTGCATTATATGCTCAACAAAGGACCTGCGCAGACATGTCGGGTATGGAATCATTCTACCGTACCCGAAACCCATCTGCAGGTCGTTTCACGGGCTATCATTGGTTGTCTCTGGGATGCTAAGGCTGCACGCATGCACACTTTAACCGGAACGGCGACAGGGCATTAAATTACGAACTGAGATCGTCAAAGTCGATGAGGGGTAGGGTTGAGTCGGCGAAGCTGGGTTTTATCGAAGTGATAAGATGAGAATCGCACTTGCTACTCGGTGCTGCGACAAAATTAGCAAATGCTACATATAGCTAGGTATGGAAAAAATGTAGAGATCCTAAGGACAAGGACGAGTCCAGCATTCCACGTAGCTCAAACGTTGGGCACTTTGGGGTATTCTTAACTACCCGAAGATAGCGTTCAACATATTATCATTACTTATAGAAGGCTAAAAACTCGCAAGGTATCATCTTTATGCACAATAATCCAATCCAAGCGTTAAACAACCATATTCAGAGCGAAGCCTGCAGCTCCCATAACTAGCATAACCACCCAAACAACAGCTGAGTTACCAAAACCAAACACTTTGGTGCCACTAGCACCACCTCCAAATTGCGTTGGTGATGGGCTGGGCGCGGCCGTGAACCCGTCTCCCCTCGCGGTGCTAGACGCACCCGAACCATCTAGTGTCTGGGATGGCAATGCAGGAAGGGAAGTTGCTGCATCAGGTGTCGGCAGAGAAATGGTAGCTGAAACGGCACTGAATGATTGTTGCGCATCGGCACTGTTGGAGGCGAAAACACTGACGTATGTTGTTGTCGTGACTTGGCTTGAAGTAGGCGCGCTGCGTGTGAGACTGGGAACATAGATGTAGTATAGTTGGTAGTAGTAGCTACACGTCCAGTTAGTCATTCGATACACATATCTAACCACTAAATAACTTACTATGTAATGGTAAAGGTATAATATCCGACTACGCCAGCAGCAGTAGCTCTTGTGGTTGTTACAGTTGGTGCTCTGGTTGTTGCAGGAACCGAGACGACGGGAATTGAGGACAATGCGGATCCGGCGAACCCTGAGCTTCCATCGGTGGGTGTGCAGTTTGTGCAAGATTTTCCATTAGGACAGTTTCGACCATTGGTACAGCAATAGTTTCCGGGTGAGGCGTATGAGCCGCCAGGACAGCAGGCTGCAGCTAGGGGGGCAATGTGCGTAGCGTCACAGCACTTGTAACCGGGTCTGGTACAGTACTGTACCGTTCCCACTTGTGAACATAAGGTAGCTCCAGGATCACCTGAGCCAGGTTAGAGTTTTTTTAGAGTAGGATGGAACATAGTGGGGGTGACGCTTACATGCTCGCTTTTCGAGACCAACCTCACGCTTCTCAAATGCGTTGAATGAGTTGCCTTGCGCAAGGGAAGAGAGGAGTGCCAAGGAGGAGAGGAAGATATGTAAAGTGTTGGGGGCCATTGCGATTTGTTGGATATGATAGGAAGTCTAAAAGGTGCATGCAATGAGCTGCAAATTCAGGAACTTGGGTCTCATATATAATCAATTTTTTTGATATCTCATTCCCGCCCTAACCTGGGCACGATGAACAACATGGGACATGAAGGGCTATTCTGAGGACTGGCTTGCAGTTGTGGCGTCGACGATATCCGCTAGCCCCTGGCTTGGACCCGTCTGCTTGTTTGTGACAAGGCGAATCTCGCGAAGGCCCGTCGCAGTCCGTGGTCATGATTGGCTAACTGTACCGATCAACAGGTACTAGAGCCACGTGACGGCCAGCTGAGAAAAAGGTTCGCTTTCCTCGCATATGTTTCTTGGGCTGGCCAGTAAGATTGCAGGAGTGGGTACGAGCTTGCAGACTACGGACTGGGGTGTTGCATGCAAACGACCAACACACAGATCCAATCTTCATAGACTTGGCCCCAGTTTTGACCGGTCAGGCTGGCCCATGGAGATTGTGACCAACCTCCCGTCTACACAACCTTTAGGCGACCGGAGCTATGACCTACCGAGGTTCCATGCCCGATGCGACGAGGCGAAATCTGTGCCTAGAGTCGAATAACAATTGCCGTTTGCTACGATCTTGTCGATCACTTCGCATTCCTACCCTAAACGAATGTAAGCATAATTTGATTGCGCGAGCTGTTCAGAAGGACAGTGACAAAATTTTCCTGAGTCTTTCTACGCCAAGACATTTAGAGGTGTGAAGCTGAATAGCTGGCGTCAGGCGTCGCGGTATTTCATCGGGCGCAGTGTGCATGCAGGCACAAGTAACTCTTCCCCTACCAATGGGTAGTATTCCAGTGGGGAGAAGCTTTGGCGGCGCAAAGCCATGGTGGAAAAAGGCTGCAGGTGTCCTGCTTGTTGGAATAGCGGTAAGGCTCAGCCTCATGTTCTCGCCATCATTGGTTTGTATGTAGGTACCGATATCAGAAACAACCGAGAGCACTGCCCCAAGATTGTTCCTACCTAATTTGTGCACATCGTGTCTAACTTCGTTAGCAAACTATCTATGCTTCAATCTGTCAAGCGATAAGCCTCGGAAATTTTGGCCCAAAGCACAAAAAGAACCACCGAGACTCACTTCTCCATGCCGGCGGAATGGCCGTGCGTGCTCATGTGTCGTTTTCGTCGCTCAGCCGCACAGCTTTGTGGATCGACACGTGAAGGCAGAGATTTGCAAAATCACCTGCATGGAATGCCAGGTAACTACCATGGATTGAGGATGTTTTGAAACGGGAATTAATCCGTCACTCATCTAAGCCAATTAATCCTCCTATTTCTTCAGCCATCTTAATGAACATCAATGCTTGGTCGCCCTCTGGATCTGCTACAACGGTTGGCTTCCCGCGATCCGCATCGTCGGAGATTCTAGTGTGCAGAGGAATTTCGCCCAGCATTTCCAACTCATACTTGCGACACATATTCCTGATTTTATCCATATTTCCAAACACCTCGTGTATTTCCCCGCAACTGGAGCATTTGAAGCCTGCCATGTTACATACCAATCCCAGCAAGTTCACATTCACTTTGCGAAATAGCTCGATGCCCTTGGCCGCATCCTTGAGCGATAGATCCTGTGGCGTTGACACAATGATCGCACCGTCGAGAGTTAGTTGTTGCGTGATGGTGAGCTGCACGTCACCCGTGCCTGGCGGCATATCCAGGACCAGTACATCTAGACCACCCCAATCCACTTCGTGAAGCAATTGTTGCAATGCCTTCATTACCATGAGTCCGCGCCATGCCACGGGAGAAGATTCCGGGGTGAGGTAGCCCATGGACATGGACTTCAAGCCATAATTGGAGAGAGGCAGAAGCTGGTTGTCTAGGATTGAAGGTCAGAAGAGGCTGATGGGCTGGGCAGGGCTACGGACTAACTGGAAGATAGTCGCGGCTCGCCTGAAAGGTTTAAGAGAGTAGGAATAGAGGGCCCAAAGATGTCGGTATCAAGTATGCCGGCTTTGTAGCCTCTCCGCGCAAAACTGAGAGCAAGGTTCGCTGTATATGCCTTCAGTATGCGAGCTTACAGAAATGCATGGAGAAGGCGCACCAGCAATTGTACTCTTGCCCACACCTCCTTTGGCTGAAGACACGGCGATCACCTTTTTCACTTGTGCTATTCGTTTCTTTTGTGGCAGCCCTCGTTGCATGCGCGGGATATGGGGCGGGGCACCAGAGCGCGGGAGGCCAAGAGGGTTTTCATGGCGCAAGCAAGATAGTGTAGAAAACAAGCGTGGCCTAATCATCTTGCTTCATGTGATCACATGACACGACACGATGACAGGAATGGTGGTTGCGGAGTTGATGCGGAGGTGTGACCATCTCGGGGAAATAAAGTGCCGACGAAGCCGCAACTTTTTTGTGGGGCACAAAAGTTCGCTGGTCTGGAAGAACATCTACGTAGCTACACAACCTCTTTGCAACCATTGACTGTCTGCAGAAAGTGGGCCACAATGAAGAAGGCGAAAATGGACTTTGACCCGGAATCGCTGCTTGATCCTGCACCAAGCTCCAGCTCAGACGAACGCTCAGACGCCGACTCTTCGGACGTAGAGGATGAAAATGCTGGCCGTCAACATTATACGGCCGTGGGAAAGAGCAAGCTAAGGCAAAAGACAGATGCCCTCCCAGGACCAGCTTATAAAGGCCGCGCTGTGAGCCGGAACGAGCTACAGGACAGCGATAGCGACGACCCGTTTGCGAGGGGCTTTGATGAGGGCGATAGCGAGGCAGAGAGTATCAACGGCGTCGAGCTGGACAGCGAGGACGACGAGATAGATAGTGAGGACGAGGGGGAAGGCAGTGCCCAATCGGAAGAGGATGGCACGGCATCAGAATCAGACTCCTCTGATGGTGAGTCTGGCGACAAAACACAAGATCCTTCATTGGCAGTGCGCAGCTTGTTCCAGGACACCAAATCCTTCACCTCCACCCTGGCCGCGGGCGCGCAGTCAGATGTCGCAAAAGGGCAAGCCGTCAAGACGCAGCGAAAAACCTTCGATTCCCTTCTCAACACACGCATTCGGCTGCAGAAAGCCCTGATTTCGGTCAACTCCATGACTGCAGACTCTTACAAGGAGGCTACGGCTCCGTTGTCGTCCATTGAGGCAGCAGAGACAGCAGCACTCACCCTTCTCAACAACATCACCGATCTGCGTTACTCTCTCGAGGAAGCGCGAACAGGCCAAAAGCGAAAGCGCACCACATTCGACTCCGGCACACCGTCACACGACATCTGGGCCTCGATCACCAGTGTTGAAAAGTCAGCGCATCCACACCGCAAAGCTGTCCTAGAGCGCTGGTCCACCAAAACTCGCGCAACAACCGTGACCAATAACCAAAATCGACTCAACGCTTCGGCCACCCAGACCATCACCGAGGTCCTTGACAGCCAATTGACATCAACACATCTTGTCACGCGAACGCAAATAGCACGCTCTTGTGCCCCAATTCAGGCCAGTGTTTCCAACAAAGGCATACAGCCAGATCCCACGATATACGATGACGCTGATTTTTACGGACTCATGCTTAAGGAATTACTCGAGCAACGAAGTGCTGACACCGCGAATGGCGGTGTCGCCGAGTTTGTGGTTCAAGCACCGTGGCAGGTTGTGCGTGACGCAAAAACCAAGAAGAATGTGGATACAAAGGCCAGCAAAGGGCGCAGGTTACGATACACCGTGCAAGAGAAGTTGCAAAATTTCATGGCGCCGGAAGAGCGAGGCGAGTGGAGTGAGAGGCAGCGGGATGAGTTGTTCAGTAGTCTATTTGGACAGAGAATGGCACTGGGTGAGCAGGATGAGGGAGAGAACGAGGCGGATGAGGAAGTGGATGCCGAGGAGGCTGGACTGATGCTGTTTAGGAGCTAGAGACTGTTTAGAAGTATACCAAGAATTGCAATGTACGGTGCAAAGGTACTTGAAAACAAGGTCTGTTCATAGGTATGACGGACCCGTCGGCACATGGACAACACCCGGCCTCCCCCATCCATGCGTCCCGCCGCAGAACTAGCGTCCAAGCTCCCAAAACTCCACACCACCATTTCATTTATCGTCGCGGGCTGCCTAAGCAAACCCAATCCACATCGCCACCATGAACACAATCAGCCCTCCACCCCAAATGCGGCGCATCTCTGCCGGCAAACGCGTGTTAGGCGTTTTCGTCGGCATCGCAGGCGGCCTCGGCGCAAATGCCCTCCTCGGCTACAGCGTCATGAGCTTCTACACGCGCGGCACGAAATTCGTCCCATACAACACCTCCTCGCCCGACCTGCGCACGCCTGTCTTCCAATCTCACAATCCCCGCTCCAACCCGCCGGTATGCATCGACCACGCCATCAAGTCAATACCCTACGCCAAGCTGCCGGAGAAGTACAAGATAGCCGGCTCCGTCGATCAGGCGCGGCTCGCGACGGATTTTTGCAGAGGCGTGTGGAGTGGGGTGGGGTACAGGGTGCAGAGACGGTTCTTGGAGAGGAAGTACCGTGCGTTGGAGGGGAGGGAAGATCACCTCTGGGATGTGAAGGAATTGGAGAAGAGCGAGTATGCAGTTGGGACGAAGATTACGGATCATTTCGAGGTTGTGCAGCACGATGCTGACAAGGTAATTTCCCCCGGCTTTGATATACGTGCTGTTTGTTGGCATATACTAATTGGCTGGCTTGGTAGGTTGTCGTGCGGTGTGGTGACTCGCCGCTGAATACGGAGCATCGCCCATCAGATGGATTATTCGCGATGGAGGTTAGTACCGATGACGAGGCGCAGACGGCGACGTTTCATCTCAAGTCGGTATTTGTGAACACCACGCCCGAGGGCAAGGATACCCAGCCGCTGCCGTGGAACTTTCAGCTGGCGCATAGGTGGTACACCAAGCTGTGGATGGAGAGTGCAACGAGGAAGCTGCTGAAGGACTAGATGGGGACTGGAGCTTTGTGAAGATGCGAAAAACGAGACTTTGTGAAAGAAATGAGAGGCTGGAGCGTTGTGTCGTTTAGGCCGATATGCCGATAGCTGAGAACCTGACGATGTCAACGACCAGCTTCCATCTTGTCGTGCATGTCTCAGCAGGGACGAGACGACGTGGTCGGTGCATGCATGCCCGAAGGTGTGTCAGAGGTGGGCCATGGTGAATGACGTAGTGGTATAAGGTCCTAGCTCCAATGGTGTCCCGGCTCGATGCAGGAGAGGAGATGTGGGATCATCAACACGTTGCTTATTATTCTTCCGCCGACTTCCTGCAAGCACCGTCTCACCTATTCTATTTCCTTTCATTCCTTTGGACATGCCCGTGCCGTTCTACTAATCCGCTTTCAATTTCCTTTCTTTCAGTAGAGCTGGACGCGTCGACGTTTAGCTCCGATAGCCCCGTTGTCCCTATTCCCTTATTGCCATAACAACCCACCATGCCGGTGAATACTATATCCGTGGGCCTTGCAGTGACGCCGACGGTCATCCATACCTACCTCACCCACTACCTCAACCGCGCTCCCCTACACCAAAAGCCAACCGCCCACGTCCGCTATCACGAAGGCCTCGAGCTGATCCGGCGCTTCCTCCACTACGCGTCGTTCCATACCGTCGAAGAGCTGCAGGCGTTCACATCGCAATGGGTCCCGGTGCCGCGCTGGGTACATGTCAAAGTGGTCGAGATATCTTCGGCCCAGCTATTGCGATCCGCCGGGCTCATCAGCGCACAACTCGGCCCCAAGGGCATCAGCGCAGTCGGCGGCGAGAATTGGTGGCAATGGAGAAGAGATGGGGCAACGCCGAGTGCGGAATGGATTGAGATGCGTAAGGACCATGATGCGCGGAAGCAGCTGAACATCGTCAAGGGCGATCGCATCATGCTCTATGTCCATGGAGGCGCCTATTTTTTTGGCAGCGTAGACGAGCATCGGTACCAGCTGCAGCGCCATGCACGTAAATTGAAAGCTCGGGTTATAGCGCCAAAATACAGGCTTGCGCCGCAGTTTCCGTTTCCATGTGGCTTGCAGGACTGTGAGTGATGAAAAAGGGCTGACAGGTGTGATGGTGACGCTGACCAGAATAGGCTTGGCTGTGTATCTGTATCTCCTGGAGGAAAAGCACGATCCCACTACCATCATTCTGGCTGGGGACTCAGCTGGCGGCGGAATGGTCTTGAGTATGCTGGTCACGCTGCGAGACCAGGGCGTGCCACTGCCTGCAGGTGCCATCTTGATTAGTCCTTGGGTGGATCTGACGCACAGCTTCCCCAGTCTTGATGGTGATGGGAAGATGGATTATATTCCCGCGCATGGTTTCATCCACAAGCCGAGCATCAGTTGGCGCAAGTAACTCGTGGACTTCATTTACCATAGATACTAACGTTATATAGCGCCCCCTAATGCCGATGATTTACTCGAGTACGATCGCGCTCGTACAACTCAGCCAAGGCGAAAGAGACCCCGTCATGGATCCACATCAAAAGATGAAAAGCAGGACCATGAAGCACGAAAGGAGGCGAAGAAGGATCGTGTACGAGGGTTTTCGGTCCGCTCCAGCGATCAACCCGACGTGAAAGAGCTCCTTGATACCGCAGCCGCTGATGAAGCCAAAGACACATGGATTTCCGCAGATGGGAAGTATAGCATTGGCCCAAAGAGCATACTATCAGTCCAACTTGATGCCGAAATGCGCGTGGAGATCAAGGACCAGATCCAAATGTACGCTCCGAATCATCTTTTGACCCACCCACTGGTTTCCCCAGCCTTACAGCCCTCTCTTGGCGGGTTGCCGCCTTTGCTCATTCAAACTGGTGGCGGAGAATTACTCCGGGATGAGCAAATCTACATTGCACACAAGGCCGCACAACCATTGGCATACCTACCTCCTCCATCAAACAATCAAACAGCTGGGGAGATACAAGCCCAAGCGGCAAGATACAAACCCACCAATGTCAATCTTCAGGTTTGGGAGGATCTCTGCCACGTGGGCCCGACCCTAAGTTTCACCCGTCCAGCGAAGCACATGTACCGAAGTATCGCGCAATTTGGGGCTTGGGCGCTTGCTCGAGCGCAGCACAAATCTATCGAGATTGATGACGACGATGACATTTCAATCATTAGTAGCGGATCGTCTGATTCAGAAAGCCCGAGTGCCGAGGTGCCACCCGACAATGACGAAGACTCCAAGGCAGAAGGAACACGACAAAATGGCACTGAAAAACCTGTACAAAAGAAACCAACAGCAATTGTTGGCAAGGCTGGTGATCCTCTTCCTCCCTTCGAGCAGCATATGATAAGACAACGAATCGACAGACATGGGCGGATATATCCTCTTGCAGCCAAAGAAGAACTTGAGGCTTTGAATCTTCCTACTGCAGATGTGGGCGTTCCCAAGACCGGGCCCGTCAGCAAGTGGATGAAAGCACAACAGCAATGGAATACCAAGTTCGCTAAGCAGAAGATTGAGATTCAAAAGCGAAGGCTAAAAGAGATGGAAAAAGGCTTCGAGGGATTCGATGGCGAATTGCCGCCTCCTACTGCACTGGCTGGTAGGAGAGTCAAGGGTATGAAGGCTGAGAAGGCGAAAAAGAGGAGTTGGGGCATGTCGATGTGGGCCGGGTGGGGAAGCAGCCACGATTCGGCAACGGTAAGACATTTTCGTCTCTGAATATTTTTAAAATCGCTAACGAAGATAGATCGTCCGCGAGAAGAAAGCTGGCCAAAGCGGTGACCAGCCAGATTACACCGAGCCAGACCAGGCCCCAACCGATGGAACCACTGACTCCAAACGCGCCATAAAATTCAAACGTAGTCGATCCAACCTGGCTGCGCCAAAGAAGACCCGGTCTTGCTCTCATTCGCATACATCTGCCGTGACCGATCGAGGCCAGGTCGCAGCTTCAGTTGAATCCCTCCCACCCCTTCCCATCCCCGGCCTCGCAGAAGCAACACGAATCACACCCGAACGCCACGCCTCAAACCTCCCCACCCCACCCAACGAACCCAAAACCCTCGATTCCCCTAACACACCTGGAGTCGTCCTTTCAGACCACCCGCAATCTCCCGCGACGCTGATCCCCGCTTCAGACGGATCAAGCACGCGCCCGACCAAAGGTGGAATCGCGTACCCATTCAGCCTGAAAGTCGACGGAGTCGGCATCTACGGCCAAGAAGCAAACGCCAGTACGCTCACGTTAGAAAGCATGCACATTTCGACACCATCAGCCATCGAACGAGACGCTGATAAAGAACTGGGTATAGAGCCCGAGGCAGCGAACGAAATAGAAAGACCGGGCGTCGAGAGATTCTGGACTGCGCCGGGGGCTGGGCTATTTAGTCCTGGTGTCCAAGCCGATCCTGTAGAAAGCGCAGATAAGACGGAGAGGCCTGGCGTAGAGAGGTTTGAGACGGCCGTTGAGGATTTGAATGTACTTATTGCGAAGAAGTGAAGGAGTTTCGTCTGTAAGCTTTGTTTGGGGATGGAGTGGTTTTGGTGAAATACATAAAGATACCCCTTTTTCCTTTGTAAAATTTTAGTTGGCAAGGGGTTTGGGCAAGAGGGCTTTTACTATGTCTTGTAGTTTAGTGTTTAATTCTTGTCCTTTCCCAGAAAATACCTTTTAATGAATTTTAAATACTTTTGATAGCCTGTAATAGGATCGGCGTGTTTATCACTTCAAGAGTTTACATACGATATCCCATTTTGAGGCTTTATTGTCCTAGCAAGATCGGTCAATTGCACGAAGTATCACCGCAAATCCTATCTTGATTTGCCGGTGCTACCAGCACTAGATCTCGGAGATAGTATGCGGAGTTAGGATGATAGTCGTCACTGACCCCACTTCCTCAAGGTATATATGAGTTCGTATACTGCATTCAAGATCTCCTAGGAATTTTTTCACAATCGATTCGAGTTGCCCACACGATCAACATGGCTTCAGTCTTCCGCTCCTCCGCCCACGCCCTCATTACGGGTGGTGCATCAGGCATTGGCTATGCCGTTGCGGAACTATGTCTCAAGCACTCTATGAAAGTCACAATCGCCGACTTCAATCAAGAGGCATTGGGCTTAGCGAAGAAAAATCTCAGCGGCGATGTGCAGTGTTTGAAAGTCGATGTTGGGGAGCGTGGAGGATGGAAGATGTTGAAAGAGCAAGTTGGAGATGTTGATTTCTTGATGTTGAACGCAGGTGTCGGAGCAAGAGGAGGATGGGGCGATGAGGACTATTTCGATAAGGTAACTATGATATGTTTCGTTAGGCGATGCATCAAATGACTCTACAGATCCTGCACACCAATCTCAACGGCGTGATAAATGGTCTAAACACCTACGTGCCCCTGTTCAAGGCACACTCATCAGACCAGCCTTCTGCGATTGTAATCACCGGAAGCAAACAAGGCATCACGAATCCGCCAGGAAGCCCAGCATACAATGCGAGCAAAGCAGCCGTAAAAGCATTGGCAGAACATCTAAGTTTTGACCTACGAGACACCAACATCGGGGTGCATCTCCTCGTTCCTGGCTGGACTTTTACAGGGCTTGTATGTACTATATTCCGACCTCTTTCTTGACTTCTAGTAACAATTTTGTCATCTAGACTGGTAAGGCGACTAGCTCAGACCAAGCCAAGCCTGAAGGTGCATGGTCGGGCGCTCAGGTCGCAGAGTACATGCACAAGAAGATGGGAGATAAAAAGTTCTACATTATTTGTCCGGACAACGATGTCACCGAGGAGACAGACAAAAAGCGCATGTTATGGTCTGTTGGTGATATTGTGAATGAGAGGCCGCCTCTGACGAGGTGGAGGCCAGAGTTCAAGGAAGAGGCTGAGGAGTGGATGAAAAAGCAACAAATTTGATTTGGGTACCTGCCTTGACTTGGAGAATTTGTCTGAACCTGAATGGAGAGGCTCTTCGTCAGCCACATTTGATGCATAATTGCTCAGCCCGACCCCGCACCTGTTCTAGGCTACAGCTTTAGGACACTCCTCAAATAGTGATATAACTCTCACTTCGGCAAAATCATTATATTGTTCTGCATATTTCAGAAGCGACTAGTGTCAACAATGGACTCGAGCGTGCGTGATGGCACTACTGTTGCCAAGCTTCCAAAAAAAGAGAAGGATGATTGCGATGCGCAAGATGCTTCTATTCAACCGGAAACGAGCAGCGGACAAGATACCCTCTGTGATAAGTGCCGTGCGATACCATGGGACGACATTTTTGATCCTTCCAAGCCATTACAAACGCCAAACATGCTCCTATCATCCAATTACACCAACGAGTATCTACAGACATCCAATTGTTGCATCTGTCACTTTTTGGCAAATGTCTTAGACACTCAAGGTCGTATTCTATCTCTTTTTTATCCGCTCTACGACCTCACGTTGAAAAATAAGCTATATGACGAGCATCAAATCTTTGGGCTGCTAAATTTCAATAGTGCTCGTGGTCCTCCTTCTATGGCCCCATATGCAGTTGTCTCAAAGGATTTAGGTTCTCGGGATGAAGCATCCTGTGAGTCTCTGTGGCTTGGTGGCTTTCCTCTTGGTCTCATCAAAAGCCAAATAGCGAGATGCGTATATAATCACAACCCAGATTGTACTACCAAGGACCCTAGTACTCTAAAGAGTCTCAAAGTTCTCGACTGCGAACGAAAAGTGGTAGTAATTGCGCCTGCTGGATGTCATTACGTTGCTTTGTCATATGTATGGGGACAGACTTATAGTCATTCCGATACCGAAGACTCATGCGTTCAAGGAAATTTCCCTAAGACTATACTAGATAGCTGTTTTGTTGCTCAAAAGTTGGGTTATAAATACCTCTGGGTTGATAGATATGTAAGTTAGGGAATATGCTTGCTTGTTATTCGCGTAGCTTATTTGAATAGTGTATCGAGCAAGACAAAATCCAAGAGAGGCATGATCAAATAATGCAAATGGCTGAAATTTATTCTGCTGCTCAACTGACAATAGTTGCAGCGGGAGGAGAAAATGCAAACCACGGACTTGGCGGCATTCAAACAGTTACTGAGCTTGACTCTCTGCGAGTGCCATTGCAGTCATATAGGCTGCAAAGACTCCCAAGATCATTTGTGTTGGAGTGGCTGACAGGTTCGAAATATGGCTCTCGTGGATGGACTTTTCAAGAGTTCTACTTCTCAAAACGGCGGTTGGTATTCTATAATGAGCAAATAGTGTACATTTGCAATAATTTCCACGAAAATCGTCACGGCGTCGGTAGTATTCGGGGCTGGATGCCATCCCAATATTCAACTGAACGCTCTCTCACGCCTAGAGATCACCGGGACATGCGTTCCTACCATTCGGTCCTTCGGGCCTACGCAGGCCGTGAATTAACCCACGAATCAGACGCTCTTGCCGCCATTTTAGGAGCACTGAATACTTTCAAAATACCAGGTCTGGGCCACTTCTGGGGTTTACCTATAAGGGTTATTTCGCTGCAGGTACATCGGCCCAAGTCGACGGAGATCGCGATATTATGGCGGCACGTTGGCCCGTGTAGGCGGCGAATTGGTTTTCCTAGTTGGTCTCCACTGGCATGGGCTGGTAAAATTCAATGGGGTCAAGAATTATTAGTACTCAGTGCCCGAGTCCGCTATTTATACAATCCCCAAGACAACACACGATTCCGTTTGGGCAAATCCATCCTCGATATCAATCCAGAAGACGCGCCCCGATACCTGGCAATACAAGCAATGTCAGCGAACTTAACATTCGTCAAAACTTCGGTAAACATTGTCCCTTATACCAACTCTACAGTCCAGGAACAACTTGAAGAAGATGAACAAAAGCTATACCTGACGTTCCCACTAAACAAAAATCTCGGAATAGTGCTCAACGATGTTTCTTGGGACATTGACCCGTCTGCCCTGGATCTATCGATACCGATACGAGGCATTATGTTCGAAACTCGATCCAAATTCCCGCCATGCAACGTCATAACCATATTACTGTTGCAGCAATGTGCAACATATTACGAGCGTGTCGGCATATTCGAGCTACACTCCACCTTACAACAGAGCCAACATGTTATCTTACATGAATATCGATACATGAGATTCGTGGAAAGAAGCTCAGGGAAGATTTGGCACCATGATTGTGGAGATCTGGAGGGGATGAACAGCCTTGATGCAAAGGATATTCCTATCCGCCTCTGGGACGAGTATGACTGGAGAAAGTTCTTTGTAGATTGTGAAATCATTCTTGGGTAGAACTTCCGATTCTTGATGACCGGGCAAGGTCGTAAATAGCGGTGGGACCTTCTAAACTGAACCTTAAGATAGGCGCTTCTTGTACCACAATTTAACCTTCTTCCTCCCTATCTCCATCGATTTATAGACATGAATCCAAGCCCAGGCTTGAGCGGTATTGAGAAATCACCTCAACAGCATCACACTCAAACTCCACGTAGACGAGTTCCACCTCCAAACACCACGTTTTAAAAACAAAAAGGCACCAAAAACCAAAAGGGTATAATAAAACTACACACATTACGCTCACTCACCAGCACTAAGTAAGGGTATACAGCCCGACTACGCGCCCACAGCGGGCCACCCAGTAATAGTAATTATGCATTAAAAAGAGAGATAAGTCATAATAACAATACTCCACCGTCACTCCCCCAAACCACCTCGAGAGAGAATTCACTGAAGCAAACACCACTAGTTCTGCTCCGTGAGTTTCTGGGCGGTGCGCGAACTCTCCGTAATATGATCGTTATTGAGCTCACTGAGCTGCGTCAAAGTCGTTTGCATTGCGGCCAACTGCTGCAGCATATTAGTTAGGTGATCTTTAGGGATTTGCGATTGACCAAAAGACAGGAGCGTACGGGGCTCAACTTACAGTTCCAATGATGTCCTTTGGGCGGCTGGGGATTTGGGGGCCGTGGTGAGAGCCGGAGGAGGGGGAATCGCCTTCTTCGTCTTCGTCTTCTTCGGCGAGGGCATTCATGGTGCGCTTTTCGCCCATGGTGGCGGCGGCGCGGGCGACGCGGTCGCCGGCTGCGATGATGGCTTCTAGGCGGTCGATTTTGTCGGACAGTGCGGCGTTTTCTTTCTCGAGTGGTTCGACGCGGGCGAGGTGTTTGCGGACGACTTCGCCTTTCATGGTCTCGATGCGGTCTTGGGCGTCCTGCGCGGCGGTGGCGGCTTGATCGCGCTCGTTTTCGATTGCTTTGATCACCTTGTGAAGGCGTTCTAGTTCTTGCGTGTGCGAGTCTATATCAGCAACGGCTTTCTCGTGGTGTGATTTGAGGTCCTTGTACAGCGTTTGCTGCTCGTTATCATCCTGTTTGCGTGCCTCGAGCTCGGCGGCGTGGCTCGCTTGGGCTGCCTCTAATCGTGCAACAAGAGTGTCATACTTTTTCTGTAGCTGCTGGACAGCGTCTGACTGGCTTGCTTCCATGCCCGTCATAAGCTCGGCTATAGCTTCTTCGTGAGCTTGGTCCATGGCTACTTTTTGCTCAGCGAGGTTGACATGTTGCTTCTGTAAGGCTTCAAGCTGCTGCTTCAACACTTGTGCATCGTTTGAATAGCCATCCTTGAGTTCTTCTTTCAATAGCTCGATAGCGTCACTATGCTCTTGGTCGGTATTTGCGAGCTGTTGCTGTAATGTGTTATACTTGGACTGCAGCTCGGATAAAGCCTGCTCGTGTTGCTCCTTCAGGTCCTCTTTTAGTAGCGTGATGGCTGCCTGGTGCTCATGTTCAGCGTTGGCTTTCTCAGCGAGAATAGCCTCATATTTCTTTGATAACTCGTTGAGACTGGCTGAGCCCGACTCCTCTCTCGATCCCAGTTCCTTCTTGAGGGCTGCAACCTCATTGAGAGCTATTGTCTTTTCTTGTTCTAGCCTCGAGGCATCTGCTCGTAGGGCATCAAATAGCGAAGCATAATTCTGCTCAATCTGTGCTTGTTGGCTCTCGAGCGCCTTGCGATGAGCATGTTGTGTAGTCATGTGCTCAGTAAGAGCCTCGCTATGCGCTGCCTCAAGATCTGCAAGTCGCTTAGAGATTGCATCCCGCTGTAATTGCAAGTCCTCCAGTTCAGTTTTGTGGACACCCTCTACGTTGCTCTTTTCTTCGAGGAGAGTATCATACTTTGACTGCAAATCCCTAAGGAGCTGTTTCCCCGCACTCTCGTTATCTTGTCTTAGTGCTTCGATCGCGCGGGCGTGCGCATCTTCTGCCGAAGTTTTCTCTTGTAGCAGAGCATCGTGTCGAGCCTGGAGGTCAGACATGATTGTTTTGGACATGCTGTGTGCCTCTTCGGCAGCATTCTTCTCTTCCAGCAGCGTGCCGTACTTTGATTGTAAGTCGCCGAGCAAATTTTTCGTTGTGCTGCCCAAACTCTGTTTCAATGCATCTATGGCACGAGCATGTGCATCTTCTGCTGTGATCTTATCCTCCAGCAAAGAGTCATGACGGCTTTGCAGATCCACGATGATGGTCTGTGATTTGGCGTGTGCATCTTCCACTGCGCTCTTCTCTTCCAATAACGCCTTTAAGCTAGCCTGGATTTCTTTGCCTGCGCTTATCTCATTCATCAAAGTATCAACATGAGCTTCAAGGTCAGTGGCAAGTTGTTGCGACTCGGTGTGAGCTTCCATAAGACCAGCCTTTTCCTCCTCTACTTGCTTGATCTTTGCAAGCGCATCAGTGAGGTCCTGCGACGCAGAACCTGAGCTGTCCTGTAATGTCAACAAATCCTTCCTCAGAGTCTCGAGCTCTTCGGCGCGTTCTTCAGAGAGCTTTTCGTATTGCTCCAGTTGCCTCTTTGCATCAGCTTCTAGATCGGCTCGCAGAGAGGCAATCTTAGATCCATGGTCCTCTTTTAAAGTTTGTTGGTCCTGTTGGTGCCTTTCTTGTACCGCATCTAGTTCAGACTTGGAATTCCCGGCTGCCTTGATTGCTTCATTGAGTTCCGCTCGGATCTTTGCGATCTCCGAAGCATGCTGTGAGCTCTCTTGTTGCGAGACTTGCTCAAGGATCGAGATAGTTTTGCGAAGACCTTCTGCCTCATCCTTCAGCTGTTCAAGCTGTGATGCATCGAGGCTGAGTTGGTCATTAATCGCGTTTAGTTGCTGAACGAGTTCGTCGTTTTCGTCGGCCTTGGCCTTGAGCGCCGCTTCATGCGACTTCATAAGCTCCTGAATCTGGCCTTGGAGTTGCTGCGCGATATTAGCGCCTTCCGTCTCGCCCTGATGTAATTTCGCAATCTGCTCTTGTAAGCCGTCGATAGACCTAAGGTGGCCAGAAATCTCCTCTTCTTTGATGCGCATATCCTCGTCTGTTAGCTGCCGCAATTCATCAACTTTCTTCTGGAGCTCTTCGGCGTGCGCACTACGCTCCCTTTTGGCGTCCGCTGCTGTTTGATCAGCGCGCTGCTGAAGATTTGATAAATCATTCAACAGCTCTTCTTTCGCTTTGATGTGAGATGCAATAGTCTCATCTTTCGAGTTGAGATCGTTGGTGTGCTGTTGGTGGATAAACTGGAGTTTTGCCTGTAATTCTTCTACCACGGCTGCAGATTCTGATGCTTTGGATTCTAATGAGCTTTGGGTATCTTTCAAGGCGTCACTGTGCCTTTGATTTGAGGATTCGAGCTCCGCCCGCAGATCTTCGATGGTGCTGGTGAGGTCATTTACTTTTTCGTCTCGTGAGCGTAAATCGCCGGTTGTGCTTTGCTCGAGATCGACAAACTTTGTTTGGAAGCTATCCAGAGTAGTCCGAGCGGTCTTGAGTTCGTCAGATAGAGCGTCGCGTTCGTTCTTAAGTGTTGCAACCTCCCGAGTGAGATCTGCAATTTGGGTTGTCTGCTCGGCGAGCTTCTTCTTTTCGGCGTCCCATTCGCGACCCTGTCGCTCGAGCTCAACGTTGAGGTCGTCAAGCACCTGTTGAAGCTCTGCTGCCTTTGTGGCTTCGGCTTGCTTCTCTTCTTCCAGCTTCAAGCTCTGCTCTTCTAATTGCTTTGTTTCTCGCGCAAACTTTGCGCCCATCTCGTCCACGACTGCCTGATCTGTTCCCGTAGCCTGTGGGACGCCGGCGATTGTTTTGTCCTTTTCTGCAATAGCGGCCTGTGCATCGGCCAGCTGCTTCTTCAACCTGGCCTTCTCTGACTGCAGATTGTCGACTTCCCGGTTGAGATCGTCACATTGCTCCTGTAGCTGCTCGCGCAGGTTGGTCTCCTTGAAGAAGTCTTGCATTATCTGGGCACTCCGGCGCTTCGTCTCGACGTCCATCTCGCTAGGCCCACTAGGGGCTGTGTCCGGTCGGGGCGTCTCTTCGCCCAGCTTCGCCAGCGCAGCTTTGAGGGGCGAGAGAGCGCTCTTCCCGAGCTCGACTTCGGCATCCGAAGCGGCCTTGTCTTTGAGGCGCGCATGGCCGCGTACAGGGCCGCTGACTGGACTGGACCTGTTCGAAATATGTCAGCACGATGCTCTTAGTAGTTGGAGGCGGATGGGCCTTACGGCTCCTCTGAGGCTGTGTCTTGCGCTGTTGGGGCTGCTGGGGCTGCTGGGGCTACAGATGGCTTCTTGGCGTGGGCAGCCGGGACTTTGGGTGCAGGTGTTGCACCGACCGCAGCCCTTGCTGTCGCTGCCGAAGGCCGCACGCCAGATGTTCTGGTGGACGAGGCTAGCGATGCGCGAGGAGCAGCTGCTCGTGCCGCCGACGTCTCGGCAGCTGGACGCGTGGCCAGGGGCCGTTTGGCTCCCGCGGCGGTCGAGGGTGCAATCGAGGGCCGTGACGTCGTCTTCCCCGGCGACGATCGCGCAGCAGCGCCTGCCACAGCCGGCGTCCTGCGCACTGCCGACCGCTTGTTCTCGTCCCCAGACGTCACCGAGGACAGGTCGGGCTCGGCATCTGACGCGACCGGCTTGGATGCCAGGCCGGTCTTCCTAGCGACGGAGCCGGGCGCCGGCCGCGTGGGCGGCCTGTTCAGGCTGGAGCCAGCAGCACTGGCGCGCGACGTCGAGCTGGAGGGGGGCTTGGACGCGGCGGTGGAAGCTCGTGCTGTGCCTGCTGCTGGCGTGGTTCCTGCCGCTGGGGGCCGGCGTGCACTGGCGGCGGCAGAGCTGGCTGTTGTCGGCCGGCGCGGTGGCACGGCGTCCTTGGTGGCAGAAGCCGAACTGGAGGCCATTTTGCGGCGGATGGACGAGGTTGGCGTCGAGGGTGCGGGCAGCTTTTTCCGCGGCGGGCTCCCGGCCTGGGTTGTGGTTGAGGGAGCTTCCGTGTCGCTGGCGGTGGGGACCTCCATGGCAACTGGTTCAGGGGCAGCCAGCCCGGCTTGAGTCATGGATAGGCGGCGTGCAATGGCCAAACCCTCTGGCGGTGGATTTGTTCTTGTGCAGCTCCAACGGGCGGGAGCCTGCATCAGCTAATACGTCGCGACCGGCCGCGTCGCCGTATGGTCGCGCCTGGTGCTTGGATTGGACGCCGGGTGTGGGGGGCGCTGCATTGGGACGGGGCAGGGTCTCCCAGCGAACAACGCATCTGCCCACCCCCGTCACGTCCTTTGCCTTGCACCACTGATGGACACACACGTCAAAACCGTCCTTGATGCTCCCATATCGCCTTTGGTGGCTTCTGCGGCTTCTTCGGCAGTCGCAATGCATGCATGTCGTTCGCATTGCTCGCAGCAAGACGCGGTATCAGATTGGCTGAAAAGCCCAACAGAGCGAGAGCAGAGAGTCTGAGTAGCTATTGTTCAAGGCAACGGCCGGGAGTTGGCCAATGACAATTCCAACATGTGACCAGCTTGTCCCGGCCCACCCTTGTCCACTTTCGAATGATCCAGGCCGGATTCTACCTTCTTACGGGTTGAAGAAAAATGAGAGCTGCTGTTGAATCTACATTGTTAGAAGGACCACGCACTCTTATCAGGCTAGCATGACTATTCCAGGTGATGGTAGAGTAAATTAATATCCTTAGCCATATGTAATTTCGAGGGATGCTATTGCACCGAGGTTGACGTCGTTAGGGTACACGGGTGCCTAGGGACAAGGTGAGCAGGTACCTCCACAAGCCACTAGTCGATTCTTGGGTATTTTCTTCGTCCTTACCTTTGCCCACCTTTTTTCCATTCTAATTCTGATTAAATTGATTGGGTACTGGTGAATAACATACGCCTGTTCCCCGATCCTCTGCTCTCTATCATTGCGCACACCGCCTTTGCTATTCCGTCCTTGTTCTCGGAAACCACACACACTCCTCAGTCCCAAAAAGGACAGTAACTAAGAAATTTGCACAGACGATACCTGACCGATCACAAGCAAAGCTGAATTAATTCAATAGCGCCTATAGCCTTCTACCAACTAAATGACTCTACGTAAAGTTTCGCCTTTACTTCTTTGCCGTTCCTCACAATATATCCAACTGTATTCCTCACTTCGTCCGTCATGCCGTCAGGGCCTGAAACAAGCACAGCAACCCCACTTCCCCCAGCGTGTTCCAACTCACTCGCCAAAATGCCACCAACAGACATCCTCGCGCCCACAAATATCTCCTGCTCAATCTGTGACAACGCACCGCTAGCCTTGACATCATCAATCAATGCCTGGCTGCGACACCCCCAGTAAAGTTTTGCGCGGCCAGGGTGAGAACGAAGCCAAGGTAAGACAGCGGTGATGCCGACGCCTCCGACTATTGCTATCAGAGTAGGCGACTTGTTTAATTCTGATATCGAATGCGACTTGTAGCCGGCCTCAAGAAGGACTGGTAGGAAAGGGTGATTGCGTAGGGCGAAAGTTATGCCAGTTTTTCCACGGATATAGAACGTGATGCCAGTCTGCAAAGGCTGCTTGGATGAATGGGATTGATTGCTCTCGCTATCAGCGCGGGCGTCCGCCGAGGTAGCGTGTACCTCTGCGCGTTTCTCCAAGTCGTGAGTAGTGCGCGGCTCAATGCGTTCCTGCGACCCTGTCAAAGTCGGAAGAATAGTAGAAGACACCGAGAACGGGTGATTCTCCCAGACGCGCCAAGTAAGTGTTGGGAAATAGAGGTACGCATAGCCACTAATGGCGACCCCAGGAACCGTGACACGAATGTACTCATCGTCGATGGCCGTGACCTCCGCCGTTTTGACACCGTTCTTTGCGAGGCGTAGCCAGCGCGCCACACGATCAAACGCCCATATAGCCATTGTTATGATGATCCATAGCTCGTATCCCCACGAATGCTGGAATTCAAAAACGATGTGCCAGTAGCATCCCACCACAACTAAAATTGAAATGATAACATGCCAAACAAGAAACGCCTCGTACACCTTTCTGCGAACGATACTAATGGAAGTGGGAAATAGTACCGTCATGCCCAGTGTGGCGACAATTCCCCAATACCAGTACGGCAGCTTTGACGTTGCGGTATGAGTTCCAAGCTTGAGGTATTTGTGAAGGTAGATGATGCTATGCAATATAGCTTGCAATGTTGCTATTGACGCTACCCACCGGTGGAGCAAGAGGAACGTTGAATGTGACCAGTTCGTCAGCCACAAAAGGAGATTGTTTCGACCAGCGTATAGAAACACCAGTGGTAAGTTTGCGAAGCTCAGCAGGCCGAGGCGATTGGAAACTAACATGATCATCCAACCCCATCGGTCGCCGGGGTAGAACGTATTTGGGTTGGCGTATTGGTAATTGACGGCGGAAAGTACAACGTTGATTAGTACTAGGTAGAAGATGAACAAGGCTTGGCCTCGTGTGATTCCTGCATCTAGACCAAGTCGTGCGAAATTCGCTTGTTGACTTCCGAGTAGTGGCGCGTCGATTATGTAGGCGTTGAATTTGGAGCGAAGGGCACCTGGAAAGGGAACGAATCGTAGTAGGGAGAAGCCAATTGGAATGACAACGCCAGAGAGAAATAAAACGAGGCTGGGCCTTGTTTAGTATTGGATTTCAAGCATCGTGATATCTGTAAACTTACGCATATCCTTCCTGCATGCTCTCCTGATGCCCGAATATAACATCCGTGTTGTATGCTGCAAACCACAGGTCCTCGGCAACATTGCTTGTACGATTTAAAGCGCCTGTCTCGACATACATAGCAGTTGGTGTATTACTAACCTTCGCCAAAGCCTCTTGGAACGTCTCCTTTGGATCTGGTTGAACAGCAAGCGTACCCGGGACATTGTCTTTCCAATAGCGTTCCAGCTTCCAGACAGGAACATCTTTGCACCTAGAATGAATGCACCAGGCCAATGTCTGGAGAAATACATCGTCGGTAGCGTAGCAATTAGCATCCGTCATGACCATGCTGCCCATGTCCATGCCCGCCATACCCGGCATGTCTTCCACAGTAGAGCAGTTGAGTTTTGCACCGGCAATTGCGTCGCGGCACGCGAATGCGCAGGGAGGTTGAAAGACCTGGAAGCCATAGCCAACAAAGCCATAATTGCGACGCGTTGGCGCTTTCTCCATGCACAGCACGGCCGTAGCAAAGGCAAAATATACAAGAAACCTCATGTCGACTCAATGACCGGGTTCACGCGATACTCAAAAGTCAGTCAAGACGGGTCGCCTAGACATTTAAGAATGCAAGCACAAGACTAAGAACCCTGCAGATGCTTATCTAGACCCGTCTCCAGACATTTGGGGCAAAAGTGTCGGACTACAGCATGCGTTCGCTACCAGAATCGGCCATGGAACTAGTAGGCTTTTGGGGGTGAGGCGTTGGGCAGGACACCCTTGAAGGAGGCGATTGGTGCTCATGGGCTCAATGCGACCTTAGCGTACATGGAAACTCGCTCAATCTACCTCACTGTGATTAGTTTTCTCGATGCGTGATTCGCAGACAACCGAACCTAGGATTATGGATACAGAGTAAGCGAATTGCGAAGCCTAGTTTGAATGTGGTCGCACGAATGTGGGGGTGGAAGTGGGGAAGTTCTGTGGTGTGTTGCCAATGGCCAGGGGGGTTACGCACCGACATGGTGGGAAAGAAGGTGCTGATCATTTTTCTACTCGAGTTAGGCATAATCTTTTATTTAGCAAGACCGTATAGTGTCTAGGCATCGCCAGGTAGTTTTACTCATTGAGAGACTATTGTCTTACACCTTAGAGTTTGAAAAGGAAATGCTTATACTATACCATGCCTTGAATAGCGGAAGAATGTGGCATTAGTAAAACGTTAATGGCGTGGGTATTGCAGAGTTACCAGTTATATTCATTTTACATCAATGTCTCCTGCCTTCATTCCTACGCCCCCCATCAAAGCTCAGCCGGCCTTTTTATAGTCTGGAGTTTGGATGGTTAGATACTATAAGTGCTACTTTTAACCTAGTCACTGATATCAATTTATATTGAGCCTTTATTGGAGATTGAATTCTCGATTAAATTGCGAGAAGAATCGGTTAGAGCAGAATATACTTTCAAGTTATCTGATCGTCCATAAAGTTGATCGATGAGAAATGCTGGGAAAGTGCGGGTGAGAGTTGGTGTCGTAGTGTTCCGTACCCAGATATCAGAAGTTCGTATCCGTAGTCTCCACTAATTTGTATTTGGCATTGCCAGTTAAGAACTTCCTAAGTATCAAATAATTACGTCTATTTCGGGATTAGCGTGTTGAGAATCAGCTGTCCTGCGACATGCAAAACCCCGCATCATGAATCGAGCACTTTCAAAGTTGGAACGCCATTTCCGTCTACCTAGCCTCCGTTCATCCAACACCGCATCCTTCGTTACACGAACCCCATACAATTAATCGTAACATACTTCCCATCGCACTAAATTCAAAGTGCAACTGCCTACCATTTCGCATCTTTTGCAACTAATTGAGGATGCATCAAAAATTCAACCTAGCAAACCATCCAAATCCTACATATGAAGTTGACGTAGGGGGTAACACTTTCCAACTCAACCCTGAAGAGTGGTTAAAAACTTGCTGGACTGATGGTTTGGATACGCCCTGCTCCATCTGCAACCATCCTTTCGACGTCTCGATCGCGCTACCGGTACGAACTCTAAGTCTTCAGAATACCTCACCCGCTAGTTTGAGAAATAATGAGATCCCTTCAATTAGGATATCCAATACTCATTTAGATTGTTTGAAAATTCACGGTATCAAATTCATCCCTGTCTCGCATGCCTGGCAAGAACCCGTAGCTCGAGCCTACGCTTCTCGAGAATTCAATTCTCAAGCTGCACAAATGACCTTTGAGATTCCTGCCCAGATACTTATTGCCGCTACCCGGCGCTTCGGCCCTAAAGTGCAAATCTGGCATGATTATGTTAGTGTACCACAATGGAATGACAGCTTTAGAGGAACGGCAATTTTGCCTCAGATTTTCAAAATTTTCAACTATGGTGGCACAGCTCTAATACACTTGGACGATGAACCGACATTCGACGTGTTTGAAACGCGCACAATTGAGGATCTTGTTTCAAATACGCCAACACTAAAAAGATTGTTCAGCGCGACGTGGTTCAGTCGTATGTGGGTTATCATTGAATTTATCATGTGTCGCGACGGATACCTAATGAATAGCCGTTTCGAGATCATGCCAAATACATTTTCATCGCTCATGGAGCAAATCACGGAAGCGGATACATCGCTGAGTCTGACTTCACCACTGAATCCAGCTCTCGGGTGGATGGCGGGTATTCCGATGTTCAGCAAAGACAGATCAGTACACAACTGTCTTGGTCACGTCTACGATCTCCTCGCTAGCCAAGGCTGCCGGTCCTATCGTGATAGATTCATTGCGACATGTGCTGTACTGGAGCAGGATGAATACTCGAATATTCTAGCGCAGCTGCCGCAAGATACGCAAGAGGCTTGTCTTTGGGTATCAAAAAGAGCTCTTTTGCGTAATGACTATAGTCCGCTATTGCTTCGCCCCTCAAAGGAAGTTCAACATTCTCAAGTGCGTTGGCTAAGAGGGCATAGTGTAATGGACACAAATATGTGGGGATTAGGCGTAGAGAAGAGTCCGGCACTTGTGCCGCCGCGCGTTTTGCCCGATAATGCAATTGAGTTGGTAGTCCGCTCTCTTGGGAGAGTGGCGGATACATTGAAAGATATAAATCCTGAAACGGTTCTCTTAGTCGAATGCTTGAGTTGTGGAACAAAAACATCCCCCAAGGCGTATATGTGGGAAGGTTCAGCTGTCGGAGCAATGCTTCACTGCATCCCAGGCTTATCGTATAAGCACTCACCTATCGGTTTCATTGGGATTGTTATCCAAGAAGAGCATATCATCGGGCGGGCTTACTTGGATTCCTTAAAGTGCGCTTGTGATGAACAGGTCATAGTACGTATAAGATAGGAGTCGCTGGTTCAGATCATAGCAACGCAACTGTTAGATTTGAGTAAAGTGCGTTGTACGTCGACCAAATCAAGACAAAATTCACAAGAGGTGCTCCCATATAACCGAAGTCTTTGTCAATAGCTCCTCGGCAATTCAAGCACCTTTTCTCCAATATAATTGAGAATCATCTCCCTGCTCACGGGCGCAATTCGAGGAACCAAACACTCTCTGAACCACCTCTCGACGTCATACTCTTGTGCATAGCCCATTCCGCCATGTGCCAGAACTGCTCGTTCACAAGCTGTGAAAGCTGCCTCTGCAGCAAGGTATTTTGCGCTATTTGCGGCAACACCTATTGCATCTTGCCTAATAGTCTCGTCTTCCTTGCTTGCGTCATAAAGCCGCGCTGCATGATATGTAGCTAATTTAGCTGCTTCTAGGCGCATGTAGGCATCTGCTAGGGGATGTGCGATGCCTTGATTCGTACCAATCGGCCGTTGAAACACAATGCGTTCTCTTGCATATGTGCTTGCTCTTGCAAGAGCCGCATACCCAAGTCCTAGAGCTTCGCCAGCTAATAAACATCTCTCTGCATTCATGCCGTGCAGGATGATCTTGAATCCCTCGCCTTCTTTGCCCACCAAGCAATCTGTTGAGATTTTGTAATTGTCGAAAAACACTTCGTTTGCATCGACTGCACGGCCACCCATTTTCTTGATCCTGCGCATGTCAAGGCCGGGCGAGGACCTATCTATTGGTATGCAGAACATGCTCAATGCTTTGGATGGTTTTTCTGCTTCTTCGCGGGCGGTGGTGCGCGCCAAAAGGACCATTCGATCGGCGACTTGCGCACAAGTAATCCATGTCTTCTGGCCCGTAATGCTGTAAGTTCCATCATCCCGTTTCCTCGCGGTTGTGCTCAATCTCAGCGTATCAAGCCCGGCATTTGGTTCCGTGACGCCAAAACAGGTCCTGAACTCGCCGCTAATGATCTTTGGAATAGTCTCCCGTAGCTGCTTTTCCGTACCAAACTTGGCGAGCGGCTGCGTTGCATAAACATTTGCATGTATCGCTTGAGCGCCTGCCATACCAGCTCCCGATTCAGTGATGGTCTGCATCATCATGGTTGCTTCCGAGATGCCGAGGCCGGAACCACCAAAAGCCTCTGGCAACGCAACACCCAGCCACCCATCTTTAGCAAGAGCAGCATGGAATTCTTTGGGGTCTGTGCCTGTTTCATCTCGTTCTTGCCAATACGTATTGGGGAATCGTGAACATACTGCTCCTATAGCTTCGCGGACGGTGAGTTGTTCCTCGGTAAACCCTGTGGTTTCCATGATCCGCATGGGGCGTGTTTGTGAGAACGCCCGCCTTGGAGCCGCCTGGAAAGGCCATGAGGATGAGAATATGGCACGGCTGGAGTGGGAGGCGCTTTGCGCTATCGAACGAAACATGGCTCTGATGCAGTCTCCTCAATGTTCATGTGGGAGTTGATATGCTAGTAGGCGTGTCCATGCGCCCAGTTTTGTAAAGCCGACATGCACCAAACCTAACCTAGGGTCCACAGGCAAGATGCCGAAACGTTGACACCGTTGTCGTCTTAGCGCGGCCGCTTATATGGACTTCCGTCGGCATGCGTACACCATATCATACTACTATTCTTCTACAAAGCTATGGCTCAACACGATGGTCTTGCAGAGAAGTCCTGTCTCCGCATTTCTATTGTTGTGGCTCAGCAGTTTGTCACAACGCCGTCTTCCAATTTGCAAATTAGATACTTGGCCCATGAACACCTCTGAGCGCGCGACGGCCGTTCGAATATAGCCACCATATATTCTACAAAAGCACCCACAGAGTAAATAAGGCATTGTATTTCTATTTACGTGATGACTTACGTGTACTTGGAGTGCTACCGTGGTAGTGATTTGACGAGCGGTGGCAGCTCAAGTGGTGACAGCCTCTACTCCCCTTATATTGCTTTGTATTGGACTATCGATTGACTAAAGCTTTCAGGGGTGCTCAGGTAAATATTATATCTTATGCAGTCGTCGCAACCCACGTCACTACCTTGAAGGTCGTTGACTGCTAAAGCAACTTCTGAAAAATTGTCACCTAGGTACGTTGTGGTAATCGAATTGAACAACCTCAAACCGCTCATTTCGTCCTTTTTGATATCCTTTGTTTCTGGTGGTGCTAGGTCCAGCTTTACAAGTGGTACTTAGCCTCAATCTTTACCCCCGCTACATAAAGTTCATTTCATACAGCAGTTTTGGAGGACAAGAGAGTGCATACATTATAGGATGGCAAACCCGTGACCTCGATTCAAGCATCAGCTGGCCAGCGATATGAGAAATCGCGAGTCCAACCATGGCTAATTCCGACATCTAGAATGCTTGCACCTACGTTTGTGCCATGCATTTTGTGTTACCAAACCCCTGATTAGCTGAACAAACTTTGACTCATAATTGTAACTCTCATGGCATGTTGCTGGCAGTAGCTTATTGCTGGAAGCAATCAAAGCGTGCGTTAGCAAACTGGAAGGTTCCACTTCGTCATTTATAACTCTTCCTTCACCTTTCTACCACTTTCAACTAAATTCACTTTGGAAAATTTTCGTCCCGCGTTTGCTATCGTTGTATGGTTGAGTCTTTGCGCCAACGACGCGATAGCTAAACTTCGTCATTCGTTATGCCCAGCAACGTGCCAGCATCATTCACAACACCACTAGAATTAGTGCAGGCAGCCGCTACCTCGCCAAGAATTAGCTTCGCAAACCCGCATATATATCTCTCTCTTCTGACTCTCGCCTCTCTCTTCCAAATCTTTTACATCCACTACACACAGACACAATGCCCTCAGTGCATACAGACACAATGACTCCAGTGAATACAGACACAATGGCTCCAGTGAATACGGACACAATGGCTCCAGCGCATACAGACGCAGTGCCTTTGCAAAAGAACATACCCATGACGATTGGTCTCCTGATTGTCGAACTCCTCATCACTGCCGTGTTCATCTTCATCGATATCGCGCACGTTCTCGCCTCCGATGGTGTGCCCATGCTCATCAGGCTCCTTTTTGATGTCGGCAGCACTGTCATCTCTACCTTCATCCGCATCTCGTACGCTATCGGCTTTGCCGCATTTGTCCTACTTGCGACATTGCTTTTCTCCCTGTACCGCATGGTCGCTCCCATATTTGCCTTCTGTGGCCGGCTTTCCATCGCTATTGTCAAGGTACGTGCCTGGAGTCCAACCAGAGCGCACAGAATCGGGCTCACAGTCCAAACAGTACCATTTCGGGCATACTGTGCTCTACAGGACCTGCACCGAGTACTTCAATGTGTGTTACAAGGTGTGGTCCAAAGTAGACTCAAGCTTCAAGAGGACGACTTGGAGGACAGTTGCCACTAAGGTCAAACAAGAGGTTCGACATTTCCGTTACGTATCATTTGGGATTTCCAGTGCTAACCATGATTAGAACGGACACATAGCCGCGCCACCCCGGGGTCCTGATCCTGATCCCTATCCGCCGCTTCTAGGAAACTTTGTCATGCCTAAGAAGTCATGTCTACGTTCAGACTACAACAAAGGTTCACTGCGGTCTTCGGGCTACCACCCTCAATACGATTCATCACCTCCGGTTGACCCAGCATTCACTAGGCGCTTCAGCCACATCGCAGACCTGCCGCCCTTCGACTTGAACAAACCACACTTTGCGAAGAGAACCGAGTTGAAATACAAACCATTGCTTGGAAATCTTCCGGTTGGCCCGGTAGTCTTCCCACCCAATTTCCTTCCATCTCCACTGGGGACCCCTGAGCCCGAGTATATGCTTAACCCTCGTGAGGTAGCTGTGCAACGGTACAAGATCCAAGAGCAACAACGTCAGGCCGCAGAGCAACAGTGTCGAGTAGCAGAGCAGCAACGCCTGTTGGCAGAGCAGCAACGCCAGGCGGAAGAGGAAGAGGCCACTCGTCAGCGCCTCAACGCAGCCATCCAGTCAGCAAGGGAACAGCTAGGAAGTTACGAGAAAGCATACTACATCCATGTATCGAATCTCCGTGGCTATGACAAGCCTCTCCTCGACGCTGTCTTCCAGCTAGACAATGAGATGGGTGCCTCCAATGAAGAGGGCATCTATATGGCCATCCTTGCCTTGACTAATAATGTCTTGATGCCAATCTACGATGTCTTGCAGGAAATGAACCAGGTTATCCCACTGATGCTCCAGGACGCTGAGCAATTCAAGGCTGTGTGGCCAATTGACCCAATTCAGGTGGCACTGGACCGCTTTGAAAGGATCCACGCCGAGGGGCAATTGTGCAGTGAACTGCAAAGCGTTGTTGCTCCCTTGAAAAAACAGTGGGACTTGATCCTCAAGGTCATTGAAGCTGCTGAGACGCCAGAGAGTCTTGTCGAAAGGCTCGCAACTACCAAGATGGGTTCCTTCCAGTCGCAGTCCCAACAAGCAAGGATTCAAGCACCTACTACGGGCTTAAACTTCGCCAGCTTCAAAGACTTTGCCGCCTCCACAAACGAGCTGACGCAAGCACCCAGCTTGACCGTCGCTGCAGCAGCTCCCATTGGAAGCGCACCAGTCGATAGTATCGAGTTGTCGAGCGATGAGGCTACAAGGATCTTGAACTACATCAAGATCAACATCCTCGACGTCGAGCAGGAGGTCAAGGCCCTCAAGGCCAGCAAGTCAAGGATCAGCGCCAGCATCGCTGGCAGCCTTACCGACAAGCTCAGGTTCATGCGCGAAGCTGCCTGTGGCCAAGTTGGCATTTTCGACGGCAGCGAGGGCTCCGACTGCGCCCTGATGAAAACCCAGATCAACGCCGTGATCAAGATCACTACGGATCTGCCTCACAAGGACCGATCTCTTACCAAGACCCGTGACCTGAACAAGGTTGCTCTAGAGGTCATCAAGCTGTGGAACTAAACAGCAAGGTGAGTTTCGGCGGTGTTGCAACTTTCCCACTCTCACAGCTCTATTGAAGCACAAGGCCTTGATATCCTCCCTTCGGGGAGTGAGGTCGGCCCTGCTCGAGCTGTCGAAGAGTTTCAAGAACTGGGTAATCGAGCGGATGGAATTACAGGATTAGCATTTGCATTAAGGTGGAGTTTAGGCTGGGCGTTTCAAGCGGATCATTAGGAATATACCCCTTCGGATTGAGTTACAGCATCAACATGGAGTTTGGGTTGGGATTTTCAAGCGGATTAGTAGCGCTATACCCTTCATCATGAACTCCTTTTTCTTTGATGCCTGCTTCATTATATCTGCGTGCTCAGTGAGATTTCTATGCGCTGTCTTTCGTGCCCGTGACAGTCCTTTCGATGGCATGCCTTGGCTGGGAGAAATGGATGACTTATTCCGCCTGATATTTGCGTCTTGATGTACCACTTCTTACACAGCGCGCGCAGTCAATGGACTGTGGGCTTCTTCTTCTTCTTCTTCTTCTTCTTCTTCTATTCCCAGTACATGATACGGTTACTTTTCTTAACAAGCCACAAAAAGATGCGTAAAACCAACTGACTAGCAGTTTAAGGGGGCTTGCTTCTTGAGCTCCCGGAGATACTCAAAAGTTGCCATGGATTGACAAATTAGCGACAAAGGCTATAGCCGTGCTACCCACCCTTATATGCGCAAAACAACTCATTCATGTCTGAGCACCTTGTTGGGGACTGTACTCGCTACCTGTCGGACTCCAACTATTCCGCCGCTACACAGATGGCGGCGCACATCGAGACCTCTGCCGCGAGAGCACGTTTCACATCCATGACGTGCGTGGGGGTTTTTTTGGCCAGTAGAGTGCATCGCATTAGTATGGACTACTTTGGGCACATCGCGTCTGGATTTTTCGGACACCGTGCGTAACATGACTACCCAGGGAGGTGGACACATCTGTTACTCAGCATCAATTAGAGGATAGCAAGAATCATGTATGGACTGGGCATGTAATGTCGAGGCATTGTATCTTGAAGGGGGCAAATTGTGTATTGTATCGTCTCTTGCTCTATCTTTATCATCTCTCCATCTCTATGCACAGCACCCTGTTGGTCCTGCTGCACTTACTGAGCCCGCCCTCACATCCTTTTCTCCTTCAATACCATAAGGCAGCCGAACAACCATCCAATCACACAGAAATTTGCCTAAAATTGAGCCCAAGATGATGCTGATGAACATGTAGCCGTTGTAATACATGACCAACAACATGACAATGTAAGCCAGGCCCAGGGTCACACCGTGAATAATCGCTCGAACAAGTTGCTGTAACGCGGTGGCTCTATACGTCGCATATTGGGTTCCCAAAGGCGTAGGTCCGTCGCAGCAGTTGACGGGAATGGCAGATGTGAGGGCGGCGTGCTGGAACCGGAGTTGGCGTTGAAATTGGCGGAGGAGGTAGGCGTCATATTCGTGTCCCACGCGACGAACGAACTCGAGACAGACAACAAGGAGAGCTGCACCGACACATGAGGCAGCGAACATGGCATTATTTTGGATATGCCATGATGAGGCGAGGAAGCAAGAGTCCATGACATTCCAGTTCCAGAGCATCTGCAGCTTGTCAATAGCTATCGCTTTGAGAGAAATACCTGGGCAAGTAACTGACCTCCGTTTTACAGGCACCCGGGTCCTTGGTCGTCGCAGTTGAGCTTCCGTGATTCATGATGGGCAATGCGCTTTGCAGTCTTTCTCGAGAATGTTGATACTTGTCGGACAGTGCGAGGATTCAGGAACGCGGCTGAGGCGCAACTACTATAACACTTGTTTCCCAAGGAATTGTTTGCCAGCCCAAGGCAGTGGCAAACGTCTTCGTTATTAATTTGCGCAACCCAACCTGTCCCACGTTCTGTCTAGATTGCCGGCTTCACATCGGCCGTTGTTTGAACTTGTGGGGTTACTTGCTCAAACACCCTCGCGCCATTCCTTTTTCGCCAGTTTCGACCCTTAGCTCATCCCACCTGTCCATCTTGGCCGGTGACATCCCCCCGTTGAAATGTCCATACCATATATGACCGTGGGTCAGCCTATGGGCTTGACGCTACATCGTCGACAATCTTGTCTCAACCCTTCTCCTGGCGGTTTGTCGTGATTTTATTGCGTTGTCAGAGACGATGGCGACCAACATGTTATCTCCGCGCCATATCCAGAACTTGAGCGACGGGGGCACCCTCGAGCCGCATTGGGGGTATGCGGTCCGGCAGATGCCATGTAAGAACGACATAGGGTCCTGCATATATCTCGATGCCGTCTATGATGCACACGACGTGGGAATGTACTACACCGGTATCTTCTGGGCGACCATTGGAGGCATTCTGATTCTCTGGGCTCTTGGACGACAATTTATGCGATCGCAGCCATCGGGTGTGCAACTACCGGCCGAAGCAGGAGAAGAAGTACAAGAGAGGGGAGGTTCCTTGGGGAGACTGCAAAGGGCGATCCCAGCGTATACCAGACAATATCTTCTTCCAGATGCCGCTCGTCCCATTTTTGGACGGGTGACGAGGACCCAAGTACTCACCCTCGCTGTCCTTACTGGGTATTTGGCCATCTGGTCGTTTGTCGGTATTACCTACGGAACTTGGGTAACACCAGTCAAGAATAAGCCCGGCGTGTACAACACTCGAACAAGTCTCGGTCCCTGGTCTGATCGTATTGGTGTCCTGGCCTATGCCCTCACGCCTCTTTCCGTCATGCTCTCCAGCCGTGAGTCAATCCTCTCACTCGTTACCGGACTTCCATACCAGAGCTTCATTTTCCTACATCGATGGCTAGGGTACATTATTTTCGCGCAGTCCGCTCTTCACACTATCGCTTGGTGTGTCGTCGAGATTAGGCTGTACCAACCCCAACCCACGGTAGCCCTCGAGTGGGTCGTACAACCATACATAGTCTGGGGTATTGTAGCCATGCTTCTTCTTTCCATTATCGTCATTCTATCTACGCCATGGGCTATCCGACTCACTGGCTACGAATTCTTCCGGAAATCCCACTACGTCCTCGCCATGGTGTACATAGGTGGGTGCTGGGGTCACTGGGAACAGCTCAAAGTTTTCCTTTTGCCAGGCTTGATCGTCTGGTTTATCGATCGCGGTATCCGATTTGCCAGGACCGCGCTCACGCACTACAACTACCTTCCTTCGGGACACATGGGTTTCCGCGCAGCAGCAGCAAATATTACTTTCTTCAAGGACGCAATCAATGGCGATGTAGTGCGCTTGGACCTTGAACACCCGCATGATGCATGGGAGGTTGGTCAGCACTTCTACATCATGTTTCCAGAAAGCAGCATCTGGCAGTCTCATCCATTTACTCCCCTCAGCCTGCCAGTGCATGGGGCTGATTTGCAAAAGCATTCTTACATTTTCCGCGCAAAGAAGGGTGAAACAAAGAAGATTGCCGACTTGTCGGCTCTTCGAACGGCGCGGATGAAGAACCATGAAGAGTCCCACGAAGGCTTGATGCCCGATGCAAGGCTTTCAACCGTTCTCACAGGCCCTTATGGCGAACGCATAATGCGCGATCTTTCTGTCGATTCCAACGTTCTCTGCATTGCTGGCGGTACAGGTATCACTTATGTCCTACCCGTCCTCCTTGAGCTTGCGTCCCGACCGCAAACACTCGACCGCCGTATGTCCTTGATATGGGTTATCCGACGCAGAAGCGACATCGACTGGGTTGCGCCAGAGCTTACAATCCTCAAGCGCAAGTGCCCGAATCTGCGAACCGGCATCCACATCTACGTCACCCGTGCCATCGAAGATAGCGATCCGAGCGTGCCCGCTGTGTCCGAGAAGGCCATCGCTAATGATTGCTCGAATGAAATCGAACCTACCTCGAAATCAGCATCTTCGTCAGCATCTTTGTCTTCAGCGCTGTCAGTACATGGCATATCGAAATCAGAGCTCGGCTTGAACCACTACGAGGCGCGACCAAAGCTCAACGCATTGGTGCCAGAGTTCATCGACAACACCGTACGAGGAAGGACAGAAGTGTTTGCGTCAGGGCCTGGTGGTATGATCAGTGATTTGAGGAGTATAGTAGCCGCCGCAAACAAGGGCGGTGAAGTCTGGAAAGGCGACAACAGGTGTGATGTGCGGTTGACATGCGATGACCGGTTGGAGTGGTAGATGTAGTAGCGCTTGATACCCACCACAATTGATTAATATTTTCAACGTGCTTTTTTTGTGCATTTACTGCGAACATTGAGACTAAATCTTTTGAAAAGGAAGTGAAATGTAAGATAGCGGCTCGGGAAGGGCCGACTTGAGTCGGCAATGGTACGCCTCAGTAGGGATACGAGGGCTGAAAGCAGCCTAACCCCTGCTATTGGCTCGTTGTCATACGTGGGCAAGGTGCCTAAGAGAAGCCGCGAACTCTGTTCCAACATCATCCAACTTGGATAACTCTTTGTCAACGATACCAGGGCTTCTGGGGACAAATGGCGGAGAAAATGCCTGTTTGTTGATGCGTGGCGATGTGATTGACTCCGGCAGGCGAGGCGCACACTTTTCGCGTTGCTATGGCTTGTGCAATGGTAGCACAGTTCATATTGTCGTACGCCGTGCAATGGGGCGTTGAATGGTGATTGTTCATCACAGTTGATGTAAGAAAGAAAGAGAAGGATTATAAATCACTTTGACTGGCTTCGACCTGTCCCTGGACGCATGTGTACGGAAGCATGAGTATTAGAATCAAAGCGAGCGAGATAACAGACTGTGAACAGAGCTACATGTCAAAGTTGCTGGAGTCGGGGCTAATCTCTCAAACAAAGATCACTACCCCACTGTTCCTGGGCACCTCCTTGGGCATTCGGATCTCCTTGGACACCATGCGCAGGGGCTCCATTTGAATCTCAACGACGACATCAAAACGATTCCCTTCTAGCAACGAACACAACTACGCATAAGGAGATGTTGACCCCTTTCCTGGACCCTGTCGCGTAATAAATCCAAGCACCCAAGCCGATGTTCCTGCGCCCGAGGAGGCTTCAAGAAATTCCTGTGGCTCGATTTCTCTAAAGATATGCTGTGCCCCCCGCTTGGCGCTTGCCGGCTTCCGCTTAGGCGCCGTTAGTCTTACGCAACAGCGTTAGATAGCACGGGGTATCCAGATTGGGGTGCGTTGCGATAAATCAAGGTCGTGTGCTTTGCATCATGGACGTGAAAGTTGTTTGGTGATGCTTTCTTGTCGTCTACCTTTGGCTTTCTTCTGGTTGTGAGGGCGATTCATTTTGTTTGATCTTGTGTCGATTTTCTCTTGTTTTTATCCATCGTCACCACGTTCGCTACAGCTAATCAGTTTAACCAATCAACTCGGTCCATTCAAAATGAAGGCTGTCTTATCAGTACTCAGCCTGGTAGTCGCTGTGGCTTTTGCTCAGGAGGACCGTTGCGACGCACCATATCCCAAGACCTTTTGCAACACCACCGAAATCCTCAAATTCGAATCTTCGGACTGCAAACCTTACCACGTCTTCGTCACCCGTGGTTCTGATGAACCCTATCCTGGCCGTCAAGGCAATATCACTGCATCAATCTGCCTGCGGCTGGGGAGCAATGATTGCAACTTTGAGAACATCGAGTATCCTGCCAAAAGCACCGGATGGGGAAAGGATGAATGGTGCAAGTCTGCGAACAAAGGTGCACTGGCCGGTCAAGCACAAATGCGAAGCTTCAGCAAAAAGTGCCCCAACGCGAAGTTGATATTGCTGGGCTTCTCACAAGGAGCATCTGTTGCGCAGGACGTCTTAGGTGGTGGCGGCGGAAAGGTTTTTGAATGCGAACAACCGAGTAGCCCAGCTATGGATGCAACCACCGCGCCAGGGTCAAACAGTGCGTGCCAGAAATTCCCAACAACCGATATAGGCCACTGCTAGCAATTCAATAGTCATAGCGGCAGCCACATTTGGCGCCGTATCTCGCTCCCGCAACCAAAACTTCACCATCGGCGACGGCGTAAACTTCGACGGTCGCCGCGCCCGCACGCCCACACAAGTCGCAGCCCTCAACAAGTTCTCCGGCGTCCTGCGAGACTACTGCCACCACGGCGACCCCATGTGCGCCGTAGGCAGCAAGCCCGAAAACGTCTGGGTCCACCTCGACTACTTCCTCGCACATAACGAAGAAGTCACAGCCTGGATAGCCGACGTAGCCAAGAAGGACGTCAAGCAGGTGAGTAGTTCTGGCCCCGGCACACGATTCCAGGAGTCGACCACGGTGATTGCGAAGTCTGCTGCGTCGCTTACGGTTACCCCTTCGATGGTGCAAACCCCAACGAATACACGAACTGACGCTTCCGAGGCCCAATCTGCCCGGACGGGAAATGCACAGGCGGGGAGTGCGAAGGCGGGGGCGGCGCAAGGGCCGAAGCCGTGGATGGGGTGCGGGCCGCTTGCTGTGGGTGCGTTGTTTGCTGCATTTCAGTTGTGAATTCTGGGTTGCGACTTTTGAGACGGTTTGCTTGAGTCTGGTACATGGACAGGCCGGAGTCTCTTCACACTGAGAAGGAGATAGACTACGACTTGAGCCGACACAAGTGCGATGGCATAGCATGGCGTTGAAAGGCCTAGTAATTGGTGCATGGCTGCGGTTCATACCTGGCCCCAACGCCGATGTCTGGAGTGGTGAAGGGAGACTCGCTGCTATTGGCCGGCGTCCAGACCAGCGCCACGGCCAAGAACGGCAAGCGGCACTGAGTACCATGGCCGCGCCTCACGCATCTCATGGCGCATCTCTCCTGCCCCCCAAACTTCACGGCTGGGCGCCTTTTTCTGATTTTTTGCCCCATGTCCAGCTCCTTTATCCCACGGCGATGGCCGTGACGGCCAGCCCTGTCTCTCTTCAACTTCATCCATTGCCCTTTTGACCTTGGCCACACCCGCCCCCGGTCGCCGCAATGCCCATGCTCACCCCCTCGCGCATAGCCATTGTGGTGCTCTCGCTGTCCCTCTTCAGTTTCTTCTGGGCCCTGGGATTCCCTTACCAGCCGGGAGAGCCCGCGAAACCGGTCATAGACCACTACGACTACAAAAACGTCCACTCAGAGCCAATAATACCCGCGCCTTCAATACCGTCGCCCACACGACACGCCGCACAGCAAACGCCGACGGGAGCCGGCAAACGGCCAGAGGACCAGGGCGATGATAGATGGAATGATGCCACAAGGGTAGCTGGCCAGACGCATTTGCCGGCGCCTGCCGGGACGGGCGCTGCCGGGGTTGGGAACCATGGCGAAGGCACCAACACTACCAATGCGAATGCAACGTTGCCCGCCAACGTACCAGGCCAATTGTCGAACAGCCCGACAGCCGAGTTCTGCAAAGACGTCCGTGGCGCACCACACGTCATGGTCATCCTGCGAACCTCCAAGGCCGAAATCGCCGAGAAACTGCCTTCCCAGCTACGGGGCCTGCTCTCCTGCGTGCCCAATTTTGCCATCTTCAGCGACCACGCAGGCAAGTTCGACGGCATTCCTGTCCACAACGCGCTCGAGAATATCGGCAGCGAGACGAAGCGAACACACGATGAATTCCGCGAATACCAGATTATGCATGCCGACGAGGATCACAAGCCCGATGCAGGGAAAACCAAGGATCTAGACAAATGGAAGTTCTTGCCCATGGTGTACAAAGCCTACCATCTGAAGCCAGATGCCAAGTTCTTCGTCTTCATCGAGGCCGATACAAGCTTGAGCTGGACCAATATGCTGCAATGGGTGCATAGGCTGGACTACCGCATACCGTATTATAGCGGTGCGCCCACCTTCATCAACGGCGTACGGATTGCACAACGCGGCTCAGGCATTATGCTGTCCCAAGGTGCACTACGGCGGTACGCCAAATCCTACGATGAATTGTACTCCACCAAGTGGGAAGTTGAGCTTGGAAAGGGGTGTTGTGGTGACCTCGCGCTCGCACAGGCTCTCGGCGACGCACACGTCGAATTATACACCTCATGGCCGCTCATGCAAGGCGAGCAACCTGCCTCGCTCGACTACACCAACAAGCACTGGTGCGCGCCTGCCGTAACATGGCACCACACCAGCGGCGAAATCCTAGACGAAATCTGGGCCTCGCAAAAGAATTGGACCTCAGAGCACGGCTGGCAAACGCCATTCCTCTACCGTGACGCCTTCCACACTTTCGTAACGCCCCATACGTCTGCCAAAAAAGAAAAATGGGACAACGCATCTCAAGATACCAAGATTGTCGCGCCACAAGGCCGCCAACAACAACTCAAAGAAGAAGAAGAACGCAGTAAGAAACACGAAGAAGACGAAAAGAAAGAACGGGAAAAAGCGCAAGACAAAGAACACCCTTCCATGCCACCATCCCCCGCATCCCACTTCAGCAACCCACCCCCAGTCAAACGTTTTTCCCTCATCAAACACAACGACAAGCCCAAAGAAATCGATTGGGATAAACTTGCTGAAACCTTCAAAGACGCCGCCGACTCCGCCGACAATTGCCGCCGAGCCTGCAAGCAAATCGAAAACTGTCTGCAATGGCGCTACAAGGCCGCCGGCGACGGTGAATGCCACCTAGGAAAAGTGCTTCGACTGGGCAAAGTGGTCAAGGACGGGGACGAACCGTGGAGTAGTGGGTGGGTTGTCGATCGCATTGAACGCGTGATCAAGGAGTGGGAGTGCAAGGATGTGAGGTGGGGGTTTTACCAGTGAGGGTTTAGATGTTGATGTTTGGTGTTTTGGTTTGGGCATTGCGTTGGTGTTTGGGAGTGGATTGGATTATGTTGTATGCAGAATACCCGGCGCGTGATGTGGGTGTTTGTTGCATGTTACTAAGATATACGAAGCATGTAGAATTTGATAGCGTCGTTTTTTTTGAGGCTGGCTTTTGCATGAGCTAAGGGGTCTGTTGTGATTAGTTGTATGCAGATCTTGCTGACATTCATATTCTAGACAAGCTAGGCAACATTATCTAACTTCCTTCAAACTATCAGGCATCGCATAACCGCTTATATTTCTCGGAAGCTTTTACATTCGATTTAATGCCCTCCTGTCTTTTGCCCTGATTTGGTTTCAAGACCTGGTCTCATTGGAACGGCAATTATAATCCCTGTCCGGCAACTGCTAGGGACCCATTATGGCGCAATCTTGATATCGGTAGTATTCCCCATCGCGACACACCCGTTCCATCCTGATGACTCAATTCGCTAGTCTATATAGCACGTAGCTGTTGGATAAGGCGCATATAGAATACTAGAGAGAAACCCTTGTCTACTGCTATCCCACTTTTGAATATGGAAACCATGACTTTTAGATCATGACATGCTTCATCCGTACTGGTTCGAGTGGCGGTACAAAAACACCTCTTCATCTCACAATAGAGTTCGGTCTACCTTGTCGCTTATCTACATCCATCTTCAATCATTCTCATTCGCAATTATCGAAATGGCGCCCGCCGAACCCAACGCAAAACCATTCGAGGTCCAAAGCGAACTCCCGTTCTTCGCAGAAGAGCGAAAAGGCATGGAGAGGGTGCATCAAATGGGAGAGATATCCGGGAAAGAAGAAATAGGCAGCTGAGATCTTGGCGCGATATGACTTTCTTGTTGTGAGTACTGGCATCATGGATTAGTAGTACGGTATCTAAAATAGAATTGACGGCCGCCCGAGTATTAATTGCTGCCACTTCCTAAACTAATCCCCTGCTAGAGGGAGTGCGCTGGAAGTACTACTACTATGCCATAGTCTCGACGCTAAGTGCCGTGCCTGATATACCATGGCAGTATATACCCGAAGAAAAGAGCGAAGATATGATCCGTGTTCTACAATTCCCAGTAACTGACACACGTACGGAAACGCTTAGTCGAGGTGCGTGTCATGCACTGTATCCTAGAGCTCGTTCTAATTTTGCTAGACCGAAATTACTGCAAACAAGGACCATTTCGTCCGGAACCATGGCGGCACGCCAGAAATCGACCCGGATAAGTACGTTTTCGAGGTTGAGGGCCTTGTGAACGAGTCGAAGCAGATCACTTTGAGTGAGCTCTAGGACGAGAGCAAGTTTCCTCGCATATAGACGGCAGTCACTCTTCAATGCAGTGGCACCCGTCGGATTGAGCAGATAAATGGCTACCCTGAAGATGGCGATGAGTTAATCAATGCACCCCGGGGATAAGGCGCCATTGGAGCCGCGTGTTGCGTCCGAGTCAGTTTGAAGAAGGTGATCAAGTACTGTGGCGGGCTAAAAGAGGGTGGTAAGGACATCGAATTCTTTGGTGCCGATACGTACTTTAACAAGGGTCACGTTTATAACTAGGCTGTGTCAGTACCAACGAGAAAGATGAAGATTAACGAAGTCATGCTTGCGTGGGAAATGAATGGTGAGCCACTACCAGCTATCCGTGGCGCGCCTCTTCGAGTTGTTGTCATGGCTATATTGGTGCTAGAAGTGTCAAGTGGCTCACTTGCATCAACGCCATTCATGACCCCACGATGACACTGGTTCAGATGAAAGAGTACCTCTATTACACACCTCAAGTCGGAAAACATAACACAACTTATAGCAACGGTTTTAGCGTCCAGACCATGCCTGTAGCAAGCGCGATCATGACACCAGTTGACAAAGATGTCATCAAACATGGTGGCGGGATCGAGATGACGGGCTGGGCATATAGTGGCAACGGCTGGCCAGAGAGGGTGGAAGTCAGCAACAATGGTGGAGGTGTATGGTGTGAAGTTCCTTATAACCAGATGAGCAGGGGATACTTCCATGCGTGGCGCACCTGGGAATTCGAGATTCCGGTCGACGCTGAAGGATGGCTGTAAGTCTTCTCAGTGCTAAATGTACCTTTCCATGTCTCTGACGGGGGCCAGGGAGTTTTGTGTACGATGCTGGGACAATGCTCTCAATGTAAGTCTTCTTTTACCCAGATCCGAACGGTATAAGTAGCCATGTCCGGCTAGGCGTGCTCTCAGCCGCATGGACTTCCCCAGATTACGGAGTATGCACAAAGCTTCTGGAAGAATAGTTCGCTAACAGTGGCGAAAGGCACAACCGACGTTTGTTCGATCCGCTTGGTGCGCACTGATCCGTTAATGCCCATCAAACACATACTAACCTAGTGTAGGAACTGGGATCTCCACCTTACGTCCTCATGCCAGTAAGTAGACCCTAGGAGTTAGACCGAGGGGCTAATCGATCTTGTCGCTAACCGACGAATCTAGCCGCGATGCATTTTCCCTAGGCCACTTCACTGTTTGGAAGTATGCTAATGACTGAATAGCTATAGCGTCAACAAGAGCAAACCGTTGACGGCTAAACGCCTCAAGCATTATGAAGAACATGGAACCGATTTCATGCCTTTGACAAGACCAGTACCCTTCGACCTGGAGGCAGACGAGGAATGTCTTGAAGAAATGAAGAAGCGTGAAGGGTGCGATCCAGTCGAGTGAGATAATGGGAACAAGTATTTAGGTACATCACATCCCGCATCGGGAGTCCACATCTATCTGTTTCTCTTTCTTCCCTTGCATATACGGAATGCATACAATCACATAATTCTGCATTTACAGATCTCGCCTGTCGAATTTGGTGTCATGCAGCGCTTCTCGCCTTCCCATTCTGGCTGATGTTTGCGTGTCTTTTACCCGTCCTGACAGCCCACATATGCACTCCAATCACACATCCCAAGCCGTCCTTCCCCCCAGCCTAAACATTACCCCTTCCAGCACAGCAACCCACAGCACACACCCCAAACGGGGCTTCCCCAGAATGCATGTCCCGCCATGCCGCCATGTTCTTCGCGAAGAATATCCCACCCCTGTCGCCCAATGCGGCTAATATCGACTGCGACAACCCCCATGGCGCAAACCACTCTGCGCAATTTCATGCGGCGGTAGTTTTCCCCGGATCGCCATGGCAAAGGCTGAGAGCGTCCATGGTGTGTACATCACCGAGATGACGGCAGGACCCCGTGGAGGCTCGTGATGAGGAAGATGAAGGGTCACGGATCGTAGATGGGAGGACGCCCAGTGTAGCCTTTTTGGTTAGTGATATGCGGCTGTGACGCACTGGTGGGACTAGACCCATGGGTAGGACGTGTATGAGGAGCGTTGAGGCTGTATATCAACCATTGCGTTGACGAGATGAAAAGAAGGTATGTGCTCGAGCTTCCCATTTTTGCTCTTTGCAATTTACTTTCTTTGCTGTGTGAAAACTAGTCATTCTTTTTGAGATTTGAGCAATATTTTTTATCAAGGTTTATTAGTGTTCATCTATTTGTATTCTTATCCTTGGAACAGCGGCATTGCTGAGTGGACGCTGCCGCGTTTTGTAATACGTCGCTGTCATTATGGACTGTCACGGCAAATCAGTTTTTGGGAGATGTAGAAAAGTTTTATCGCGAGCAAATGGACAGCGGCAACGGGATTTGCGAAATGACTCAACGACGTGGGTGTTCACTTCCAAATGGCTGCACTCCGTATCTGATAACAAATAGTTCATGGCCACGTGCAGTGTCTGCGCGATCCTACCGAAAAATACCTTACGAGGATGACTATATACCTCTACTAGGAAGACAATCCGACTCTTGCTTACGACGGGGCTCTTCACTTAAGAGTTCATCTACTTCATCCGGGAGACGGTCCTCCATTCTAACAATACCACGTTGGTGTCGTCTTTCATTTTCAAAGCGTTTCACCACATTCACATTGTACCTATTTTTATCTCTTCTTCTTTTCACTTCTTCAACATCTGCAGCTCCACCCCAATATTCGCGACATCATGCACTAGCAAAACGACAAGCGATTCCTGATCGGTTTGGGAATGATGGGAGTCAGCGTGGACCGGTAGCTCCGCAGCCACCGCCACGTGTAGCTACAACTACAGAAGCCATAGTCTCGACTATCGCAGCAACCTCAACCAATGCCCCAGCCACCATTGTTTCAACATCAACCATTCCAAGACTACCCACGAGCTCTACTAGAATATTGAGCACGTCGGTCTTGACCGCATCTCCGTCTTTACCTCCAGTAACCTCCATTATACCGGTGTCATCATTTCAAGCCAGCCCAACCTCAGTAAGGCCAGAGGAAATACCAAGCGAAGTTCCACCCCCGGTCTTCACAAGCACTATCCCACCCTCAACCACCACCCCACCTGGACCAGGCTCAGAAAACCAACTCCAACGCACAGAACCAGAGGATTCAGTATCCCCGGCCACTATTGCCGGCGTAGCAGTCGGTGGCTTAATCCTAATAGCTCTTATCATCGGCACCGCCTTCATCTTCTACCGCCGCAAGAAAGCGCATGAAATCGAAGAAATCCCCATTCGCCGCAGCAAACTCGGCAGCAGACTAGGCTTCCGGATTTTTGGCGGCCACTACGATGACAGCATCGCTCGATCAAGAAGTCAAGCCAAGTTCACAGAACGATCCCTGCCCTCTCAAGGACGCGATACTCCAGAGAGGAAAAAGTCGCCACAGACAACATTAAATATCAACAAACCCTATCCTCCAACTATCAATGTATCCAAGATCCCAGTGTCACCAAGCGTTTACTCGCTTGACCGCCTGACTCGTGCCACACGCATTTCTACAATGACGTTTGGCAGCGTAGGCGGCTGGCTCGATAAATCTACAATTGGGCGTCCGCAGCTAGCCTTCACAGGAACACCGAGCCAATTGTTGGATGCGCCGAAGCCATTGTTCGCAAGGGAGCAGGTCAAAGCTGATAGCTCCGCGCCGTGGATTGAGAAGGGACGTATCAGTCCACCAAGGCCGGTGAGGCCGGAGAGTGCGGAGCCGCTGGGCAGGCTGAGTGGGATGGGGTATGGGTTGGGGATGATGGGGAAGCCCAAGTAGGGTTGAGGCTAATGCTCGATTTATGTTATTATCTATTACCAAATTTTTAGGATAGATATATCTTCAGACCTCATCAATTTAAACTTGAACACGAGATCGGGTCAACATCATATCTCAGATTTGATATTAATATTTGTATTATCTGTTGGTAAAGAGTTGGATTGGAGATTGAGGTTTATGATAATCGTGCTTACTCTGGTTTGTTTCCTAGCTCTTTGAGACTGCCCTTGTCTATCTAGGCGATACCGTTGTATGCCAGACGGTTAGCGCCGCCCTTGACATCTGTCACGATATCAGGCGTTGCCAGAGCGTACACTCGTGCCTTGACATTAGCAGCACTCATTGGTCCTTCCAAGCCACGGATGTACGAAACCAGACCAGCAACAAGAGGCGATGCCATGGAAGTACCACTCAATAAAGCTGTGGCAGTATTGGAAGTGTAATAAGCAGATACAATGTCAGTTCCAGGAGCCCAAATGTCAACCGCGGGGCCGTAGTTCGAGCCGTTCACACCCGTAACCCTGGTGAGTCGCTTGTCGCCCTGCTCGATGTTTCCTACGCAGATAACTTCTGGGGAACGGGCAGGAGAAGTGTTGGATGCATCTACGTCAAAGTTTCCGGCTGCGACAACGGCGAGAGCGCCCTGTGCCCACGCAGCGGTCACGGCAGAATCGAAAGTTACGGAGCCTGGGCCGCCAAGCGACATGTTGATAACGGCAGCGTTCTGGCGGCCCTTGGAAACGATGTCATTGACAGCCCATTGAAGTCCGGAAATCACAGCAGAGGTGGTACCGGTTGATCCGTCGAAAACCTTGACAGCGACAAGGGTCGTCTTTTTGGCAACACCATAGGTGGTTCCACCAGAGATACCAGCGACGTGACTGCTTTGCGTCAGGATACGGTGGGGAAAGTCAGATTATATTAACTTACGTTCCGTGGCCGTTGTTGTCAGTGTTTGCGCTGCCTGACACTGCATTGAAGCCCCAAACTGCCCGTCCGCCAAAGTCATTGTGGGTGGTGCGAATACCGGTGTCTAAGATGATGTGTTAGTATGCTCGTCTCATTGGAGTATCTTGTCAAGCAATATTACGTACCAACGATATATGTGAATGTGCCTTCGCCGGCAGTATCATCGTATCTATAAGTAGTAGCTCCTGGTGCGCGGGAAGACAGTCTAGCCAGGTTCCAGGTGGGGCTGGATTCTGCTCACTCGTCAATAATTTAAAACTTTTTGCCAATTGTTTTTCTTACGAGTCACTGTAGCGCTAATGCTCATGGTGTAATCAGGCTCTACAACGAGGACCTGTGGATGATGTTAGTGTTGCTCAACATCATACTTTATTTTTACGGAATGTCTTACTTCATCCAGGGCTTTCAGCTCTTCAACAGTTGCAGCATCGAAAGATCCGGAATATCCTTTGAAGTCGCCAATTTGGAACTCGCGCTCCACACCAGCGCCAGCATCACGCCTGTGCACATTACGCGCAGCTATGCTGCGAACCGTGTTCAGGTGGGCAGCGATTGAGGCAACGTCAACGCCCGGTTTGAGCTGAACAAGGTACTTTCCAGGCTCAGCATCAGCAGCACGCGAGGTAAGAGGAGCAGCACTGGCCAGGAAAGGCGCAGCGGCCGCCGCAAGCGAGAGAACACGGGTGAAGAGCTGCATTGTGAGGCTGCTGACGGTGACTGAGAAGCGATGGCGCAAGGCTTGAACGCAATATTACGCGGCTCTCATACTGTTATATACTTATGGACAACAGGCGGCCATTAGTGCGATGACGTGAATGGTGAGGAGTATTGCAGTTGTGCACCCCAAAATAAGCAACTCTTGTCATTCTTAACCATTGCCACCTTGGGTGCAGCCTCCGGGAATCAAGACTTGGACCGATCGCCGTTATAGGAATCTACCGGCGAGTCATTAATTAATACCGTGAGCACCATTGGCGTGGTTGTCGAGCCATGGGTGGCCTAGGCCAGCTGGTTCAGGGGTAAGATTCGGCTGTAATGTTGACAAGGCAAAGGCATGAATCGTCTGTTTGTCGCCTTCCACCTTGAGCTCCTTAGCCGTTCGCTAAGTCCAACATGTAAAACATAACTGCCGCGTTACACCCGTCTTATCGTTGCTATCGTCACGTCTTCCATTGGCAAAATTTGATTTGAAGTCTTGTTTACACAATCGGTAGGTGCCTAGATGCTTAGTGGCGCATGATCGACAGGCTGGGAATAGATTAAGGTGAGCATCTCATGCTATCACGAATCTCCAGAGTTGCTAACTGACTACATCTGGCCCTGGTAAGTCGTTCTAGCTGCGCCCCGCGAGCACATAATAAGCACTTGGTGCTTAACTGTTCAGCCTTGACATGGCGGAAAGGATGCAATGCTGGCAGGACTCTATACAGCGTCCTACAACAGGACACAGTCAGATCAGGCAACTTTTAGCCCGATGTACTAGATATGCGCGTGATTTATTGGATTTATAAACGGTAGTATTGATCTACATGGTGGTGATGGCGCAATTGGCCGAATGCGCCGTCTGGGCAGTAAGTAGTGTCTCTTTGGGTTTCCTAGGTGGGGATTTTGATGCGCATCGGCGAACCGTCCTTCTGAAACATAATGGCGCTCACATTCTAAGTATCCATCGTGAGAAATGCCAAGTGAAAGAGATTTGGCTGGTATATTAAGGCTCTCATGGTCTCATTTGCGGTTGAGCCGCTGCACGCGACTTTTGGTTCCGCCCGGTGTCGGCATTGCTAGCGCAGGTCCAACCTAGCGGCCGTTGGCAGGGTTTAAATATAACCACTATCTCTCGGATAAGTCGATATGATATTCTCCGCGCCCGCTTCAAGACAAGCCTATCGGCATAATCTCGAATCCAAGTTGGTGTTTAACCCCGCGGTCCTTGGATGTCAACTGCTCGGTATAGGTTGCAACACGCACTACAAAGAAACCAGGCGAGACAATAGAAATATTGAGTATGTGACACGGCACTATCGCACGTCAGCTCCAAGAGTCAAGAAGTATGATACGCATATGTAGCTTAGCCATTCGTATACGTTTTAAGGCGAATTGTTTCTGCGTCCTAATCCTGGTGTTGTTCGGACGTTTCGCATCAGAAGAATTAGGAAATACGTCAGGCGAGAATAGCTACATTTCAATCTCATTTTCCTGGATTACATCAGATTCAGTTACCTTCGATTAGAGGTAGTTGCTTTCAGGCTCTTCCTCATGCCTTCTTTGTGCGTGGTAGCTTCCCTTCCCATTGCGTACAGGCTAGCAGTCTCTATCATCTAATGCGAGAGCAATACACACATCAGCCATTCTCATCATTACACAACATTACTACTATTCGTTTCTTTCACCATGGTGACGCTTCTTAGTAATCTTACTCAACATGGCTTCTGCGGTATCTGCCAGATCTTCGTCTCCTACCACAAAACAGCCAACAAACCCCATTCGAGACCACCAGCCCAATACGTGCATATCCGCAAGGAGGGTAAATCGCCTGCATGTATTTACCAGATCAAAGAGAAGCGTAAAGACGAACATAGGAGAATAGTCAGACGTTACAACAGGGTTGGCGGTGGTGGAGATGAACAGGAGAAGCCTGAAAGAATTGCTGTGAGAAACCAGGTATACTTCGAGATAACTCAGGACCCAATACCAAAGAAGTCCAAGGAACACGAAAGCAACAAGTTAGAGAAGAGAAAGAAAATTGAACCTAAATATACACGCATAGCGAGAGACCAAACAGCAAACCCGGATGTTACATATGGTTATACAACGCCCAAGCCAGCCGACGACCCTGACCTTTCTGCGAAGAATAATTCACCAGGCTCGACATCATCAGATCGAACAAAACGATCACACCACTCACGGAAGAAATCCTCCGCAAATGGAGGCTTGAAAAATCATGAAGTAGCTAAATCCGCTCTGTCATCGCCACTCGACCTCCAAAAACACACGAGAGTGCGTACTAGCAAGAGCGGCAGATTGTTGGCAGACAGCACGGTGCGCGGTTTCAGAAGCGCTGGAGGCACACACATCGCCCGCCAAGACACAAAACGCCTCTCGGCTCGAGAGCCTAAAGAACAAAAGGAGGAGAACGTGATGTTCACTAAAAGAGAGGATATTATGGAAAAGGCCGACAACCTTCCTCCCCGTCCTCCCCGACCCTGTACACTAAATACTGGGAGCCCATTCCAACAGCCACAAATGAGTGCGCAAGGGTCACAGCACTTGGTTTTTGGTACAGACATCGCCGATGAATTGTATTCGGAAAGTGATGCGGGCCCAGTAAGCACGCGAAAGGGATCATTGCAAATCAGAAATACAAAGCGAGGCCAAGGTGGGTCTTAGGGCGAACCAAGCAATGAACACAGTCTAGCCACATCAAATACGGGAGTCGTCGCTTAATTGCAGATTTGGATACCGAATTTCCCTGGCGAGCGACATGACAGGCCTCCCTTGTCTAATCAAAGTCGCTACTCTTTGTGTAACAAGTGCAAGGGCTGTCTGCAGAAAGCCAAAGGGGTATATTGCAATGAAAACAGAGCGTTTAGCACTCAACAAGTAACAAGTAGAAACAATCCCGGCCCACCGTGACAGTAAAAGAAGGTAGATGTTCCAAAATGGAACCCCAATCCCACGCAGAAAATTATAACAAATAGAGACAACAGGCTTATGGTGTCCGACTACGCTCCTGTTCATCCTCGCTGCCTCCTCCTTCTACTTCTACTTCTTCTACCTCTTCTTCTTCTTCTTCTTCTTCTTCTTCTCCAAAGGAGTAGCCGTTGAGGAGTAAGCTTGTTCGCTTTGCGGCAGGCGACTCCACATCGTTCTCCTCGGGGTACAGCCGGTTCACAAGGTATTGACCAATTTGCCATTGCAGATGCCCGCCCTCGACATAGTACCTCCACCGCTCGCTGCTTCCCAGGTACACCAAAATCTCCCAAGGCAACTCGTCGCAATCGAATTCCCAAATCGTCATATATTGATACATTTCATTGGTGTTTTTCTCTCTCGTCTCGCCGTCCTCGAACATGGTTGCTTGTTGTAGCTTGAATATGCGGGCCCGAAGCAGCTCGGGGCTTTCAAGCATGCCGGGCGCGAAATCCGTTTGGAACCACTCGATAAAGTCGTCGTGAACGGCAGCGATCGGTTGCCATAGGACGACGATGAGCATTTGAACATCAAAGGTGTCTATGATTGGCTCACTGTCAGTGGGAGGAGAAGGTAACCTGTCTGGGAATCAGCTTACGTCCAAACCACTCCTGGCCTAACCATGTCGCATACTCGTCGTAAACCCTTGTTTCGAGCCTAGCACCCGTTGGCAGTTTTGCTTTGTCTGGTTGTGTCTGCGCAGCGACTTCTTCCGCGTCTTCGCTATCGGGGATATCGTAAATCGTTATGTATTGTCCATCGATGCCGGCCACCTCTTTGAACATATTGTCTCCCACCTGTTCAGCATTGCGCGCAGTGATTCCCAATTTGGACACAACGTTGGTAAGGTGGGTGTCCTCGTACCACTCAGCGGTGTCGGCATCGTCAGCCAGGTCGGCCCACACGCAGGTAACCCTGGACATGATTGCCGAGCGGATGCGAGGTTTACCTAAATGTCGGGAAGCGGCGTAAGGCTATCGATGCAGTGTAAGTATGTAGCTTGCGAATAGCGGATAAGTGGGCGATAGTGTTTTCGTAAGTTGTGTATATAAGAGGGAGGCTAGAGTCTTCGAGCGTGGGCGTCACAGGATAATATCTATGGAGCACGAAATCTCTTGCGCACAGCTGAACAGCTGGTCCCCACGCTCAACCCCCTGAGCATCTTCGGTCCTTCGGCCATTTCAAAGGATCAGGGCTGCTGTCAAAAACCGGCTGTAGTTTAGTTCAAGGCATCTGCCAAACTCGCCTGATTGGCAACGCGGGAGCGGGAGCGGCTCCGTCCGAGATCCCCGGTCGCCAGGTTAGTCTCGAGTTTCAACCAGGCAGTTGCCCGCGTGCTAGGATGACTCTGATCGCAATCTGGACAAAAAAGCGACTGTAGAAACGCGTTGCAGCTTATAACGAGCTCGTATGGCACACTTCATGTGTGAAGGATTCGAGTTGTTGGGGACCCAAAGAGGATTCACTAGCATGAGTCAGTTCAGAAGCAGTGGCTTCGTCTACGCGAAAGCTGAAAAAAAAAAAGACATATATGCAGGGATGCCAGGCTGAAGGCTGGCGAGATCACAAGAGACAATCTTTGGCTTGAAGAGGGACGCTAACATGTGAACGAATATCCAGAAACCAACAAAGCCTTAATTAGATGTGATAACTGTGTCTTGGTATATAAACCTCAGCCACCGAGGATCCCTCGCAACATCACGCCACCCCTTACTTATAGCTCAACTCCGCTTACCTGTTGCGCTCATCTGCACCTTGCGCCCATGAATGACCTGTCTTGTCTTGCCTCGCGACCAAAAGCGACTCGATATTTGAACGGTTGGAACCTGCGAATGGTCTTGGATCTTGATAGGCTCCCCGATTGTTGCCACAGCGATCCAGAAGTAAACTTCTTGTTTCAAGCGTGTTGGTTGCAAACAAATAATGTCTTAGTTCCGACTTGAAACGCGATGACTAGCGAAGGCGCTAATTACGCAGGTGCAGTCCGATGGTAGTGTCTTATGCAGATGGGCTCGGACATTTGTTTCTTAGCTCCAGAAAGTAGATAGAACGTTGGTATTTTATTTCATGGTGAATCGTGCATTAAATCACAGCCCTAGAATTTTTTTTGCATTGCTCGACATCCCGATTGGGCGTGTGGGCAGCGCGTCCCCGAAGAAGGGTGGAGAATAGTGGGGCCTGTAACGCATAGTTCACTGGAATAAGACTCCGAGAAGTTGGCTCTTTGCCGGAATGGGTACATAGTGTCATTCGTGGTTATGTATGGCAACTTACCTTGAATAATGCCTGAATTAATTATCGGATTTTTAGGCGGTTGTAAGTGGCTTGGAGCGAGAATGGTTCCGACGATCCGCTACCCTAAATGGAATATTGGAACCGCGCGTACCTGTAATCTCATTGACTTAGTTTGCAACCTTGATTGATTGATCGTCGTCGAAGAAAACTGTAAAATCGGCCTTGCGCAAACTGGAAATGGTCATACCACAACGCCACCACTGAAACAGTCATGCACGTGTTATAGGCGGCCGTTTCAAGATGAAAACGTACGGTAGATTTTGATACTGATTGAAATTGTTGTGACTCGCGAGAATAAGCGCTTCTAGGTAGTTTACCAGGACGTTTGTCGCATGATGTTGTAACATTCAAATGTATGAGAGGGAACTGAGATAAATCGGCTTGTATCCAATTTTGACAGTTGCAGTTGGTTTGTTGTCACCGCCTCATAGCTACAGGTCACCAATCGGGTTGTAAAGCGAGGCGTACTTCGTTGTTCATGGCCCTTGGTGGGTGTACGCGTCATGATATGCTCAGCAGAAAGGCAGAGAGCAGTTCTGACTTGCCGATGGTAGCTAGATGAAGATTTGGGTAATCGCAGACTGAAAACTTTAGCAAGGTCAACCGAAGAACCACCGACTTATTGAAGCCCATTTCTACGTTTGCAGTCAGAACTGAGTTCTGAGAGACCCACAAGCGCACAACTCAACAACGCAGTGGAGAGTATATATTTATATAAATCGAGTAGTAGCTTCTCCGTCTTTCTTACACGTACGTGAGTTGTGCCCAGTCTCTCTGCACCTCTTACAGCGTGCGCGAGCCCGGCGACTCGAGCCTGAACGCCGCCTACTCTCGCGCTGTTCACGGTCAATCTAGTGGTTAGCTTCTAGTTGGGCAATTATATCCTCTCCTTGTCCCTTTGTCAAGGTTCTATTCTTCTGAATCCGCTTCTTCTTCTTCTGCGATTTACGCTTGCTAGCTGCCTTATTAGCTCTCTCAAGACTAGAGATCTAATTATATATTAACTTAGCTAACAGCATTATTTTATGGGCTCCCTTTTTAGTTTGATTGATTGCGTCAATAATTAATACTGGCGATAAGCTCTTGTGCCGACGTACGCGCTCACGTATAAGTGTTGCCTAAGCCTCTAGCTTACGTACGTTACTGCTACGGCCGTAAGGAGTATTTAGTAGTAGTTAGATGGGATCGAACAATAGGTATATTCAATGAAGTAAGACGAATCCTTAGGGGACCCTTGGGCCCTCTAAGGGGTTTATATATACCTAAGGTACGTGCGTACTCCTTGGCAGCTCCGAGGGTAACCCCGAGGGTGTCACGGGTATTTCCCCAGGTCCCCATGGGGCGACCTCGGGCCGGCTGACCTGATGGGTCACTTACCCATATATACTGTTGTGTGTCCAGTCTGCCTATTCGGCATACTGTACCTTTTTAAGTCACGTCTGGTCTGGTGGCATAGAACCCGGCCTTGTAGAGGGGGCCCAAGGAGGGGTTTTAGGAAGGAGGGGGAAATTACCTGTAATAGCGGCCCCAGATTACTATTATCTACTTACAGTTACCTGGCTAGATAGCCTTTAGCTAGCCTCTCCTCTCTAACCTAGTAATAACAAGTTGACTCTAGATCTTGCCTATTATAAAGCTAGCCTTGTTAAAGTTATAGATATCCTTATTAACTATCCTATACGTAGCTCTTGTACGCTGCGCTAGCTTAAACTAGCTACTTGTAGTAGCTAGGTCCTTATATAAGGCTCGCTACCTATTATATAGGTGATTGAAACGCGTTGTAAGACTATCTATATACTTGACAAAGTTGCGCGCCCAGTAGATACCAATAGGGCTGGCTCTACGCTGAGCGAGTAGCTTATCAGCCATCTTACGTACAGCAGCTAGAGTTGGGGCAAAACCACGAGAATCTAGATTAAGGATATAATCGACTATTACCTCCTCCTCTAGCTGGCTGAGTCTCCTTGAGTTGGGCTAGCAATCGCGTCGGGCAGAGACACCAGCGCGTCGGCGACGCAGCGTTGCTTCAGATACTTGAAAGGCTGCTGCAGCTGACCTACTGCCTTGAATCTGGTTTGAGTTGATAGATGGGGTAGCAAGCTGAATATTTGCTTCATCTGAGGTTAACTGAGTAGCGTAGCGTTGGGCCATTGTGAGTTGAGATAAGACGGGTGCGCAAAGTTGGTGGGGTGGTCACTCACTTGTACGCGTCATTCGCTTGTAAACCACGTTACCACTTGTTTCATTGCCCCACACTGATCTCGCGGCGGTCGAGCAGATTATTAGAATCTCGCCTAGCGAAGTACACAAAATCTTAAATTTCGTGCAACTGGCTCAATATCAGTGCCAGTTCCGTGTCTACGTTCTGTGTCAATTTCGTAAACGCCTGCATTATCAGACAGCAGCGATACCAAACTTGCTGTCACGAGGCTAAGGCAACACCGGGTGCTTGCGGCTTCTAAATGAAACTAGAGTGCATGCAACCAAGAACGAATCAAATGTATCTTGCCTGTAGTGTGCCTTAAAATCCCAGCCCGGCAATGCGGAGCATCGGAGAATAACTCGATAAACACGGTAAGTAGGTAGGTGTTCATGGTATATAGCTCGAAATAAGCTCGGCACCGACGTACTTGAATTTTCGTTGTTCCATGCTGCAGCTCACCAGGTGTCTAGCCAAGCCAGTAGTCGTTTGTAACATTGAGTAGGCATTATCTATCAGTAGAGATACGGGTAGATCGCACTGATACAAGTCTTGGGGTAGAATGCGGCCCGATCGGAGAGAGTTGCGGCATTGCAATTGGCGACTATCTATCGAGCTACAGCTTGTCGCCTCTAGGCAGTACCTAGGTACCAAGCGATAGGGTCTGGAACTGAACGCTGACATAAGAAGCCATGTAGAGTGGGCGAGGCATCTTCTTCGGAAGACTCGCAAGGCAGATATCTAGCTTTTACAAATCGGCAGTCGCAGCGATCGAGTCAGTGGAGCCGAAACAAGGCACTTGGACAAGTCTTGACAGCTGGACCAGAACTCAGTGGACTTCGGAGACCTTAGCCGTCCGAAATTACTCGCCTGTCTCGAATAAGGCGTTTATTTGCTACTCCAAGCCCTCGGCTTGACTTTGATGGTCCCGAATACACGTCTTGCAGCGGATGGTAAGAGGTACCGGCTTGCCGAGCATTGTTACCCCACATTGGCGGCACCATATATACCCCTCGTCACGTCGTGTGCTCCAACGGCACCTTGATTACATAAATTTACATTTTTCTACATCTCGTATATCAGTTCATACTAAAGTATCTTAAGACGGCACTCTGCGAGAAGCTCAACGCCATTTTTTTTCCACCATGTCATCACATCCCATCGCAGCTACTGCGATTCTTTCAGAAGCTCCCCAAGATGGTCAGCTAAGATGGCGCAAAGACAAAGTCCAAATACGAGAGCCGCTTGAAGACGAGATTTTGGTCCGTATCCTCGCGTCGGGAATTTGCCATTCGGACTTGACCATATCACTGATACCAGACGGCGTGCCCGGCATGCCACCGTACCCCAAGGTCCTCGGTCACGAGGGGGCCGGCATTGTGGAAAGAGCTGGCAGCGCAGTCTCTCATGTAAAAGCAGGCGACAAAGTTTTGCTGAGCTTCAATTACTGTGGCAAGGACGAGTGTCGCAATTGCAAGGATCGGGCTCCCGGTCTTTGCAGTGAATTTCAGGCTTTGAACATTACCGGCGGTGCTGGTGTGTACCAAGTACCCGATGGGGGGTCTGCTACTGGGCTGTTCTTCGGCCAATCCAGTTTTTCGAGTTTCGCTGTGGTCAAGGGAACTTCGGCACTCAATGTAACTAAACTGGTCAAAGATGAAGAAGAGCTGAAGCTTCTATCGCCCTTGGGCTGCGGATACCAAACAGGCGCGGGCTCAGTCGCTGAGTGTGCAAAGATCAGAGAGAATGACGCTGTAGCCGTGAGTTGATGTGTGCTCCCGACAACGGAGTCAATATGCTGATACATTCTGGACAGATCTTTGGGCTTGGAGGGGTTGGTATGGCTGCGCTCATGGTATGTTTGCAGCTTTTATATTACCTCACTGTTTTCTGATAGAACACTACAGGCTGCGAAGATACGAGGTGCGAAGGTCATCATTGGCGTCGACAAAGTGGAATCTCGACTCAAGTTGGCAAGGGAGCTTGGAGCAACTCACGTCATCGACACTAGCAACCTCCCCTCATTGGCAGCAGATCTTACAAAGGCAATCCGTGAGATTATACCAGCGGGTACCAATGCCAATTTTGATACAACCGGCGTCTTCCCGATTATCGAAGCTGGCGTTGACTCGTTACACCAGAATGGTCAAATAATTCTCATTGGTATAGTTAACGGGGAAATGAAATTGAACGTTGGCAACATCATGACCGTATGTTCCTTCAGATGCAAGCAAGAATATTCCACTGATTCACCATAGCGCGGGTTGACTGTTCGTGGGGCCATTGAGGGCAATGCGCACCCACAGAAGGTATATTTGTCGACAATTTATGCAAATACAAACAGAAGACTAATATCTCGCTGTAGTTCATACCGGAGATGATCGAGTGGTATCGTCAAGGAAAGTTGTAAGTTGTACCTCTCTGACTCTCATACGTTTTGCTAACATGGATCGACAACAAGCCCAATCGAGAAATTGACCAAGACTTATGCAGTGAGTAGTTCTCTAGTGCATATAAGTTAACAAGCTCATCATACGTAGGCGGACGACTTCAAAACAGCGCTGGAGGATATGCGCAGCGGTGCTACGATAAAACCAATCCTGCTATGGTAGGTTAATACTGCTTCTTGTTAGTTCCGTTGGAACCCAAATTGCCAAGGTAGGAGCCGCTAGTAGGAGCGGCGTATGCGGATTTACTGCACTTCATAGCTCAATCAAAAGTTTCTTCTATCTTTATTTTCTGCCCTCAACTACTTAAACCGAAGCGTAAACCACTTTTAACTAGGTTTGTGTTCAAAGTAACTTCGTCACGGCCTTTTATGCCGGACAATCTTTTGATTACACTGGGGATCTATTCAATTCCTACACTCGTGAAAAGGCGCGGTACAACAACAACAACTAGTCAGTCTGTCAGATAGCCATCCAAGCCGACCACAAATACTTACGAGTCTAGCAAGCAGCCCATCGATTCCGGCTCCCAACCAGTTCTCCGTAAAACAATTCCATCTTCCAACCTTTCAACATAAGCCGAAATGTGGAGAGACCATGACAGCGGGGTACACCCCAACCCCAATTCGGCCTAGCCCAACCGTGTCCCGTCCCTCCATCTGCACACTCAGCATGCCCCCAACCCCACCCTTGCAGCCTGCGTCCAAAATGATTTGATCCCAATCCTGTGGCAGGCACTTTTGCTGTCCGACACATTGTGGGGGCTTTGGGCAGCCTAGAACAAAGCAATGGCCGTTCCATGGCCAAACCTCCGAGCCTCGAGGCTGTGGGCGGCTAGTATGGTTTTTTGTTGACGGGTAAAAAAGGTCAAGGACTCTCCCTACAGCACTTATGTAGTTTCTGATTAGTTGTGCTTCAGACATATCCCATTCCAATTGCACCTCAGCCCGGATACCGCTGGAACCCGGTCGATCTCCAGTCAGCAGTGCAGCAGTGGCTTGCATCAGCGCGTCAGAGACTCCTGCACCATATGTAAACTCCCAAACCCAAACCCCAACCTCACCACCCTTCCACGCCATGGCAAGTTTCCTCTCGTGGCTCTTCGGCGCGCTGTCCGCCAGCCTACTCGGCACCTTCTCGCTCACGCACTCAACACCCCCACACATCACGGGCCTCTCCTCCCATGCCGAAATTTACTACCCGGGCAGCCCGGCTTTTGCCAATGCGAGCATGCGCTGGGACGCATCTCAAACGCCCTCCTACACCTTCATCGTAAACGCCCGGACCGAATCCGACGTGCAGAAAACGGTCTGTCCTGGTCCCCTCCCCCCTTCCCCCCCTTCCCCCCCTAGGCAAAACTCTCCACGCCGTGCTCACAGATTAATACTAGATCCACTACGCGACCACGCACGCCCACCCTTTCCTCGCCATCTCGGGCGCCCACGGCACCGCATCGAGCATATCGCGGCTGCAAAATGGGATCGGGATTCTCGTGCGGTCCATGGCGCACATGGAGCTCGTGTCAAACGGGACGGCAGTGCGCATCGGCGCGGGCGTGCAGGCGGGCGATTTGATTTCGTTTCTGTGGTCGCGCGGCAAGCAGGGTATGACGACGGGGTGTTCTTGCGTGGGGTACATGGCGCCTTTGCTTGGGGGCGGGCATGGGTGGTTGCAAGGGCGGTATGGGCTTGCGAGCGACCAGTTGTTGTCTGCGCGGGTGGTGCTTGCGAACGGGAGTGCGATTAGTGTCTCCCGGGAGGAGCATTCGGATCTGTTTTGGGGGCTGCGGGGCGCGGGGGTGAATTTTGGGATTGTGGTTGAGGCGACGATTAGGGTGTATGAGAGGGAGAAGGCGCAGGATGAGTGGGCTGCGAGTAGTTTTGCGTTCACGCATGATAAGATGGAGGGAGTGTTTGGGTTGGCGAATGGGTGGATGGATGAGGAGGTGCAGCCGGAGGGGATGGTGCATTATGGGTTGTTTGTGCATAATGCGGAGGTGGATCCCGTCAATGTGAGTTTGATTTCTTCGCTTGGATGGGAAATGCTAGGTTGGTGTGCTCCGTGCTGACTAGAATCTAGCCGCTGGTGGTCATGTGGGTGATTTATCAAGCGGCGGCCATTCCATCAAAGTATATTGACGCTCTGAATGCTTTGTCGCCTATTGCGGTCGAAAACGAGGTTACGGATTTGGCTGGCGTCAATGCACATCTCCAGGCTGACCGCGATGGGGCATCGTGTGCGAAAGGGCTTTCTCGCTCGCTGGTTCCTGTCTCGTTGCATCGCTACTCACTACCGGCTTTGCGGAAAGTTGTGTCCATCTTTGCTGCCATGCCGGCTGCGTATCGCGGGTCCGTTTTGATGCTTGAGGGCTTCCCTGTGAATCGTGTTGGTCAGATCCCGGCAGAGGACAGCGCGTATCCAGATCGTGGAGGGAGATTGCTAGTTTCGCCGGTACTGACGTATGCTAAGGATAAGAGTTTAGATGAAGAGGCGTCGAGGATTGGAGGTAAAGTACGAGGCGCATTGGTAGAGGGCAACGGAGGGAAGCTGGTGGCTTATGTTAATTATGCGAGGGGCGACGAGAGTTTGGAAGCTGTCTATGGACATGAGAGCTGGAGGTTGGAGAAGCTGAGAAGGCTGAAGAAAGAGTATGATCCATTTGGGCGATTTAATTTTTTTATGCCTATTATTTGATGAGAGAGATGGGTCTTGTAGGAAATCCTATCAAACTGATCCAATGACAGCCCGTAAGAATTTCCCATTACTTATGTAGACATTCCTGTACTAGCTCGGGCGAATGGTTGCGCGCCGTTATCGTCGCTTCCTTTCTGGCTCTTGTCATCACCATTAGGCCGTAAATTCCTTATGACGTCAGGTATCATCTCGAGGTCAAGTTTCTCAGTCAGGCGCTTCTGCGTGTGTTGATCTTTCGATTGTAGATATGGCAACCAGCCCTTGGTCAACCAAATGTATTCTGAACTCGGTACTTTATCCAAGTCAGGATAGCCGTCATAAACCTGGTGGTGTAGCCAGTCCGTCGCAGTGCACCACATCGTTTGACTCGATTTTCCTGACTTTTGCGCCAATTGCCCCGCCAGGGTGATTTTTCCTGAAAACGTCTTTGACGCCTCCCACCTGCCGCTCATGTAGCTCCTCAGCTACTGTGAGGGCAAGCATGTCTCCCACGGCGATGGTTACCGTGGTGCTTGTGGTTGGAGCGCAGACGCCAAAGCTCACCTCCTCGAGCTCGTGTATGGGCGCAGGGAGGAGGAAGGTGTTTGGGTGAGTTTGGAGCAAGGGGCAATCGGAAGGTCGCATTTGCGAGGTGATGGCGAGGATGGGCGTATGCGTCGGGATGTGGGGGAGGAGAGCGAGGAGCTCGGAAGTCTTGCCAGAGTAGGATATGAAGAGGATTGCGTCATGCTGGTAAGTGTTAGCATGCCATGCCACAACTTCAGAGATGGATCAAAGTCACCTTCCGAACATCTCCCAAGTCGCCATGTAGTGCCTCGGCCGCGTGCATGAAGTTGCAGGCAACACCCAGGCTCTTCATTGTCGCGACCAATTTCCTGGCAACAAGGCCGCTCTTGCCAACGCCGCATACAACGAGTTTTCCACCCGCTTCATTGCTGCGCCTGATGGTGTCGACAGCCCGGAGGAAGCCTTCCTGGGCGAGGTGGTCAGACTGGTAGAGGGTGGTGACCTGGGAGAGGGCCGTGGCGGCGGTGGAGAGGACATTGACGGCGCGCGAAAGAAGGCGCGTGCCCCCTGGGTCTGTTGCGGCCAGAGGAGGGGTAGGCGGTTGCGAGTCCACTTCTGCACGCTTGCGCTTGTGGCAGGCTGGCTTGTTGAGAGTGGCAGCCATGACGTTTGAGACTTGAACACTGAACACCGCACACTCGAACACTCAGGCACCAAAAAAGACGAAAGCGACAAATAGATGACGAGTTAACAAGCTTGTACGGTTCTTAGCCTAGTCGCGGTCGGAAAGCATCGGAGGATGATTTCTAATTTGTAGCTGCAGAGCGGGCTAGTGCGGGCGGGGTGGTGGGCTGGGACAAGAAGACGGGGCAGAGGAGACCAGCAGCAAGCAGGACGGATGGGACGCGATTAATACCTGCCAGCTCGTCGGCATGCTGCTGCTGGGGCCCATTTTGTTGTGGTGTGGTGGTTTGCAAGGCCGGCGGCGACGTTGACCCTTGCACATGTCATGTTGGTGGATAAAGCATCATGGCCTCATCGACGCTACGCCCCTCCACGCCCAAACAGGCAGCGGCTAGGCCCCAAACGGCCACACTCCTTGTCATGGACGGCTGCCGTGGGCACCCAATGGCCACCACACGTTGACCCGCACCGAACCCTGAGATCGCGACGAAGAGTCGTCTACCAGCACCGGCCGTCTTACCTGCAGCTACGCCCCTGCTGGCCGGCCGTCGTCTGCCGCCTCGACCAGTTTGGCTTGCCGAGCGCCCATGCACGTGAGAGGCTGTTCCCGGCCGTCCAGCACCGACATGCCGAGTTCTTTTCGATACAGCTTTTGTGCTTGCTCCGAGCTGGTCAGCAGCGCCAGGAAGCGCAGGTGTGGCATTTCCAAGGCAATCTCGCGGCAGCAGCGAATCATCCATTTGCCCAGTCCCAGGCCCCGGTGGGCGTCTTGGACGTACACGTCGGTTAGGTAAGCGAACGTCGTGTAGTCGGTCACCATGCGTGCCATTCCGACCGCCGTCTTTTCGTCGCCGTTGACACTGTAGATGCCGAGGATGCAGCTGTTGTCCAGCACTGCGCGCGTGGCTTCGTCTGACAGCGGCTGCGTCCAGTACATGGCCTCGGTCGCGTAGGATTCCTGCACAAAGGCGAGGGGCAGAAGCTCTTTGGAGGTCGAGATGAGAAAGGCTTGCGAGCCGACCGCGTGCTGCCATTGCCACGTCTTCTTGTCCATTGTGATGGCGATAGCCTGACCACATCTCCCGGGCTATTTCTTCGCCTTTTATGCCTTGGAGTGGTTCCTTGACTCATCGTGGCCGGATTGATAAGGAATACGCTACCACACATCCATTCCGACTTTCGGAACATACATGCACGGACCCTCGCAGGCACACACGCGCCTTTGCTGATCTCCCGTCGACCCTCACTTTCGTCCCATCTGCATCAAGTCTAATCACCCAGTTGATAGAAGACGCCATGCCAGCGACCCACGCCACTCGACTCCTCTGCGCCTTGACCAAGCCGAACAGTCGACATCGGCTCCTGCGAAATCGCACTCTATGACGAGCCCCTTCTCTTTCCAAACTACGACACGGAGCACCTGTAGGCAGAAAGGCATGACGTAGCACCACACGACCTCTATGCTATCGTTCCTTGCCCCCTTTTCACACAGGCTGTGGCGCAAGCGATTGACGGCTGAGGCCGCAGGTTCAGCCCCCGCACTTTATTCCCCCCTCGTTTGGAAATACGAGACCACCAGCGTGCCCAGCATTGTACAGCCGCCCACAAGCGAAACTCTAACATCGCCAGACTAGTCAGAAAAATAACAGAATTCGGCTCCGACACATTCGATACACTATTTGCCTGTCTAATTCATCACCGCACTAGATACCTCTGGCCTACAGTGCTGGCACCGCCGTCTGGTTGGGGGCTTGGGTGGGCTCGGTACAGTGTGGATGCTCGTAATCTTTGACTCCCCAAAAATCAGAACCTCCCTGTTCAGAATGCTTCTCGCTATGCTAGTCCCATAATGAGGCCAGACCTCTATCAGGCAACCCCCAAAATAGAGCCAGGCAGATCAGCCGATGCAGTCCCAGCCGGCGCGACTGGATGGCGCGGATTTCAGCCACACACACAGCTGTGGAGAATTGACGTGCTACTAATAAATTCCGTTCTTGGTAATGAGATCCAAAATGTTTGCACAGGAGGACCACCCTTAATCTCTTCCCTCATGAACCTGTAGTTTTTTGTTATAAACTGAACGCCTCCCTTGCACAAAATGGACACAGCTACGATCTGCATCTTCTTGACCTTCTTCGTCGATCTTTCACACCTCCAAGACTCAGCCTTGCCTGGGACCCCTACTCGTCTGTCCAGCTGTTTGATTCATTGACCCCTATAGTTTATCCTCGTCTCATACGAGTCCGTACGTCTGGCTCATTCCGTCGGTCGCTTGTATATTGAGGCTGATTTGGTTAGATATAATTGAAGCCGTCACTCATTTACCATGTCTTCTTGCAAGACAACTGCGTTCATCGCATGCAGCATTACAACGCTAGCCTTGAACGCCCGCGTCACGCTCGCCTCGCCCGTCCACTCGTTCTCCACCCCCCTTCCGTCACCGAAGGCGACTAGCGACCCAGTACAAGAGATAAAGTGCTATGCTCTTCCATATGGAGCTATCGGCATAATCTCCCATCTTCTTACATACTGGACCATTGCCTGGATGGCCGTTGGAAAGATCCCACTCTGGCCACGGCACCCCATGAAGACATACCGATTCGACATGTTCCTCGCCATTGTGTCTCTATGCTCATGCATACCCATCGCGGCCATCACAATGAACCGTTGTCGTCTCAGCTGGCACTTCCTCCTAATTTGCATCTGGAAGCTCATCACCTCCGTTTCCCTAGCCTGCATCACACTCCACCGCTGCATCATCATTCGCCGCGCCATCCGCAACCCCAACCCTGCCGGACCCGTCCAACACCATCCCCTCAACCAATACCAGGGCCTCCATCACGGCGCCCACCCCAACGCCCCCGCCTTATTTCCCCACAACCCCCACCCAGCCGTCCGTCACCGCGATCTCACGCCCCTCTGGTGGCTCGCCCTCTACCTCGCCGGCACTATCGTCGGCATGACAGGCCTTTGCTCCCTCCTCTACACCACCTTCCGTAAAGACCCCACCATCCGCCCCCTCACCTACGGCTTCGCAGCTGCCATGTCTATCATCCCGCTCCTCGTCGCCATCTACTGGTTCAAGTACCACCTGGATCTCCCCCAGGGGGGCCGCCGCGTTTGCATGGCTGCCTTTTGGTCTACGCTGGGTGGCGGTATCCTCGCCTTTGCCGCTGTGTTTGGCTTTTTTAGCGCGCTCTATAGTGACCTTGTGCTGGGCTGTATCGCGGGCAATTTGTTGGGCACACCGAGTGGGGATTTTGCCCCGCTTTATTGGGCATGGTTTGTGGCGAAGAGGGTGGCTATGTTGTCACTTTGAGGGTGGTTAGGCTAGGGTACTGTTTTCTTTCGACCTTTTTTCTCAGCGTTTTCTTAGGGTGGGTTAGGTTAGGGATTTCTTTTACTTCGGCTGGTTTAGATGTGCAATTTTTTACGGATTGCGCATGGTTGCGGGATTTGCATTTCTTGGAAATTGGCAGCGAGCATTGGGATTACATAATTTATGATCTAGATATGTAAAAAAATGTATGATTATGGACTCGGCTCGTTGTTTTCCAGTTGCTTGTCTGTCATGTTGGAGATTTGTCAAAGCGGTCACAACGAGGGACTTTGCCTACATCAGATCGGAGTTTAGCTGCAGAGCGGCATCCACTGTCTGACCTCGGGTGGCACCGCCGGGCCGCCAAACAAACGGTCAAGCAACAAGGTATTCAATTCTTACGTTCCCTTTGATCTTAAACATCCCATGGCATAGCGGATTCTCGTCTGAAATCCCAACTTCGAGTCTAGTATCAACACGTACCGACGCTTCGCCCCTCTTAGGACAGCTAACTCTGTAGTACAACCTAACCACCAGGATGATTGAAGATGGTTCTGACCTGCCTATAGGCAATGCGAGAGATATAAACATCTGAAAAATGACAACTGAAGCTACGGAATAGGAGCTACCAAAACCAACACAATGAAAAAACGGTTTTTGAATGTGCTGGCGCATCTTGTGGATGCGGCGGGGCATGAGGTGTGGGGTTTGTGTGGATGGGGTGTATGGGGTTTGGCTTGGGGTGGAGCATTTGACGAATGGGTTTTGGATACGGGCGATTGATCTGGAGATGCGGGGGGGGGGGATTGGGCGGAGGATTTGGGGTATTTTTCTTATGAGCAGTGTGTTTTGGGAGTATAGGGATGGCTGTTGAAAATACGTAATGTTGGTGGTGTTTGTGTTGACTTCGCTGGCCATGCTTGGATTTCGTGACGTTTATGGCTTGGGGAAGGAGGACCTAGGAGACTATCAATACTCTCGTGAGCAGCAATGAGGAGTCACAAGTCTGAGTTCGATATCAACATGGATTTGTGGTATCTAAATGTTTTCATGCCCTGAGAATTGCCGCTATCACGGCGCGCAGTTGTATTGAGAGCCACATAGTAAGTTAACGTGCTAACGTAGGTGGCAAGCGAGTCGCGCGCGCAAGCGAGTCGCGCACCCCACCGACTCTGCGCACCTATCTCATCTTATTGTATAATGGCTCCACGCGCTGCACGTC